>PYAF01001240.1:174336-186463 GCA_007407185.1 Glycine tomentella | reverse complement strand
TGGTTTGTTTCCCCTTTTGACATGCATCACATAATTTGTCCTTCTCAAATTTGAGTTTTGGTAGACCAATAACTAAGTCCTTCTTAATGAGTTTATTCATATGATGCATATTAATATGGCTAGCTCTCCTATGCCACAACCATGTTTCATCTAACTTACTCATTAAGCATGTGGTCTTGTGAAATAATGCATGGTCTATGGAAAGCAAGTAAATGTTACCTTTCCTTTTGCCAATATGAATTACCTCTCCACTTTTGCCACCACAAATTATGCAGCAATCTTGATTGAAGGAAATTTTATAGCCTTTGTCACATAATTGACTTATACTAAGTAGATTGTGCTTCAAGCCTTCAACATAGAGTACATTGCTGATTTTTGTATTCAAGCTATCACCAATGCTTCCTTCACCTATGATCTTTCCTTTGTTGTTGTCTCCATAAGTAACATAGCCCCATCTTTAAGAGTAAGATTTTGAGCAAGGACTTGTCACCGTCATATGTCTTGAGCATCCACTATCAAGATATCATAAAGAAGAGCTTGCTCTAAGACACACCTACAAAAGGAACAAATTACTTTAAAGGAGAAGGTACCCATTTGATTTTGGGTCCAAGTGGGTTAGCTGTTTGCTTTTTCTTTTCTACCCAAATGCACTCACCATTTGGGACATAAAATCTTCTTGCAAAACATTGATAAGATGTATGACCTTTTTCCATACAATAGTGACAAATCACAGCCTTATATGAGTTTCCAAAGAACCTATTTTGATTGAATCTTGGTTTCTTCTTTTTCTTCTGTTTTGGAGGTATAAATGTTGTCTTTTGAATATATTTAAAACTCTTTTTATACCCCAAATCAGAAGTATCACCATACAGTTTTTGAGCACTCAACATTTCATTCAAATCACATTTTCCTTTGTTGAGTTTTTCCAAGATATCAATTAACTCTTTGTTCTTTGAAACAACCTGCAAGTATTTTTCTTCTTGATTTAATCTATATTCATCAAAAACCTTTTGTAGCATTTCGTATTTATCACTTGATGTAGAGGAAGAGGTACACATACAACCACTTGATTTGTAGCTTGAAGTAAGTTTCTCATTTTCTTCCTTCAAGTTACAAATTTCAGATTGTAACTCTATTATTTTTGCAAGATGATCCTCAATGCTTTTCTTAAGCTTGTTGTTGGATTTAGCAAGCTTTTTGGCCTCTTTGTGCATCTCTTGAAAAGCAAAAATAGCTTGATCAAGTTCAGAAGTTACCTCATCATCTTCATCCAACAGATCATCATTTTCTTCATTAACAATTGAGGTGAGGCACATGTTGGCTTCTTCTAATTCAGTGGAGGATTCAGAAGTTGAGGATTCATTGTCCTCCCAAGCAATGTAAGCTCTTCTTGGCTTTGTTTCCCTCTTTCCTTTGCTGTCATTTTGTTGTTTCTTCAAGTAGATTGAACATTCTGATTTTATGTGGCCAGGTTTACCACATTCAAAGCATGTAAAGTTGTTGTCAATCTTCTTGGAGTTACTAGTGTTGTTGTTGGTAGAATTGTTCTTGTTGTTTCTTGTAAATCTTTTGCCCTTGTTCTTCTTTAGAAACTTGCTGAACTTTTTTACTATTAAGTTCATGCTTTCTTCATCTTCCTCATCACTTGAGTTTTCATCTTTTTCCACCTTAGGTGCTGCAGTTTTTAGTGCTATTCCTTTGCTTTTTCTTTCTGCATCTTTACCAAAGGTTAGTTGAGATAATTCAAAATCATACTCAAGCAACTTACCAAAGAGGGCATCCATGGTCATTTTTGAAAGATCTTTAGATTCCTTGATGGCTGTCACTTTTGGTTGCCATGCTCTAGTGAGGCACTTCAAGATTTTGATGTTCAATTCTTCAGCATCAAATGTCTTCCCAAGTCCCAAGAGATGATTCACTATATGTGTGAATCTTGTTTGGAGTTGAGAAATACTTTCATTTTGATTCATCTTAAACATCTCATATTCATGTATCAATGAGTGCTTTCTTGATCCCCTCACTTCCTCAGTTCCTTCATGGGTGATCTCTAGCATCTCCCACATCTCTTTGGCACTTGTACACCTAACAGTTCTGAAGAGTTCATCAGAAGAAAGAGCAGAGGTTATCATGTTCTTAGCTTTAAAATCATACTGAACAATTCTTTTTTCATCATCATTCGTCTCATCCTAATCTTTGGGAATCATGTTATTATCAACCACTTTGATGGACACCCTAGGACCCTTTTCTATTGCATTCCATGCTCCTGGATCATTGGATTGAATAAAGATCTTCATCCTATTTTTCCAAAAACTGAAATGCTCCCCCTCAAACAAAGGAGGTCTGTTTAAGGATGCACCTTCCTTGAAGGTTGATAAGTGCCACATGTCAGTTAAATTCATGTTTAAAATATTGGCACTTACCTTTTGATTTCTTTTATTTAGCTTATAAATTTCCCTAAACCTAGTTAATTAGCACCTTATACTTGTGTTTAAAATGTTTTGGAAGATTAATCCAAATCATGTTGTGTATTTGATAGATTCTGTGGATTTCCGAGGCTTTCGGAAGATCAAAGCAAGCAAGGAAGGTATACATATCAAGCATGGGAAGTTCCACAAGCAAATCAGGCCCAGAAGCACCAAGGCCCAAAGGTTTCTTCATGACTAAGCCTTAAGCTCGCCCAGGCGACCATCCTATGCCTATTTCACTCGCCTGGGCGAGTAACAAGTTCCAAGAATACACTTTAGCTCGCCCAGGCGCCCAATTTGTGAAGGAAATGGTGGCCTGGGCGACCAAAGCTGGCTGGTGCACAAATCCTATAAATATGGACGAATTTTGGAGCATGGAAGCATTCCTTTCTCACCATTTGACCTCCTTGTTCATATTTTAGCTTGTTTTAAGTTCCTAAGTGAGTGTAGAAACTTAGGGAAGTGAGAAAGAGTGAATTTTGTAGGGAGATTCTACTGAAAAGAGGATCGATGACGAGCTTAGTCAGTGGTTCTCTCGAGGAGATTCTGTCGATGTTCGCTTAAACTTCTCTAAGGATTGGGGGTACTCTTCTTATCCCTATGCTCTTTTAATTATTTATGCATCGTTCTATTTCTTGTTGGTGATTTCATTCTATGCTTAATGCTTGATTCTACTTGATCACTAGGATCATGAACTTAAATTCCTAAGTGAGACTGGAAAGTAATCTTAGGGTTGGAACTGAATAAATTTACTCGTTACGTTACGTTGCTAGGAATAGGGCATAACGTTTTGATCTCATTAAACACATGAATATGATCTTAATGCTTAGGTATTTAATTAAATATGCGAGTGATCGATATTTAGTAAAATATCTATAGGACTTAATTGCGAGGAATCAAATTAAGGTTACCTAAACGTGTGCGTCAATAAAAATAGAACATGCATAGGTAAAATCAATTAAAAGGGATAAGCAAGACGAAATCCAATCCTACACTTCCTTGACTTGTATTCGTTTATTTATTTTCCGTAATCATTTATTTTCCGCAACTTTTATTTTTACTTTACGCAAAAACCAAAAACAACATATGAATCTCTATTTTTATCATCTGTATATAAACTACTAAACTGGTAACAATTTAAACCAACCGACGTAAACTCAAATCCCTGTGGAGACGATCTTATAAATTCGAAACTTATAACTATAGAACGGTACGCTTGCCGTGGAAAATCCTAACAAAGGTTATTTGTGAAGTATTCATATTTGAAAAAAAAATGATCTTGAGTAACTTACAAGACCTAGCTCTTGATGCCAATTGTAAAATATGGGAGCACTTCACACTTAACCAAGAGGGGGGTGAATTGGTTAGGCTTGGTAATTTAAAAAATTTTCTTGAATTAAAATCAAAGTTTTTCTCTTTTTGGATCTTTATCACTTTTGTAACCAAGAACCCTTATTCAATCCAAAGTTTAACCCAAGATATGTAAAACTTCAAGAACTTGGTTGATGACAAGAACTTTCAAACAAGAAAGATAAAATATAGCAAATAAGAAGAATATGAACAACACACAAAGATTTATACTGGTTCACTTCAAACACTATGAAGTTACATCCAGTTTTCTTCCACTCAACACTAGAATGGAGTTCCACTATTGTAAATTTCAGTTCTTACAAGTTATTATAAAGCCTCTCTTTATCAACCCTAGATAAAGTTCAGAAATCTAAAATACTATTAGATTCTTAGAGACAATCCACTGAGAACACTACTCAGTAAATCCCCTAGAGAAACCCTATCTCTAGATTACAAGCAAGAAATCCATTTACAATAGACAAATCAAAACAAAATTCAAAACAGAAATACAACTGCAAAGATTAGGGAAAGAAGTCACCTGATGATCCAATGAACAATATGCATATGAATGATTTCACCAGGTATAAGAAAGATTGCAACCTTAGAATATGACTTTCCTTAAGCTTTGACAAAGAAAGAACTTGCTTCACTCATTTCTCAATAACCCATAAGTGTTTTGTGAAAGCAAGAACTCTATGAACCCAGAAAAACCACTACAAGAATGTTTAGAAAGCCTTAGAATGCTCAGTGTGCGAATTGATCAAGTTGGTAAAAACAGCTGAGCATGGGTTCTATTTATAACAACTTTCTAACTGTAAGTAATCGATTATATACGCTCCTGTAATTGATTAATTCGCATATGTAATCGATTATTTTAAGACTGTAATCGATTAAACTGTTCAATAGACGTTCTGGGTTCGAGCAACGAATAGAATAAACGATTACCCTGTCTTATAATCGATTAAGACAACAAGCTCCTATTTTTGAAATACACTATGTAATCGATTACGGATTTTGGTAATCGATTAAGTCAGGGAGCTCCATAAAACAATATGTACTATGTAATCGATTACTACATTTGGTAATCAATTAATTCAGTGAAACATGTTAGTCAAGGCATACAATGTAATCGATTACTATCTGTGATAATCGATTAAGACAGAGAGATGATATTTCCTATTTAGCCTATGTAATCAATTACTACTTATTGGTAATCGATTAAAGCATTCATTATATTAGTTTATATGAAATTCTAGGTAAAATAATCGATTACATTATTCTTGAAATGTTTTCCAGAAGGCACAAAGAATAAAATAATCGATTCTTATTATTGAGTAATCGATTAAACCAGCAAGGACATATTTTTCCAAAAACTTTGATTAAACTTGCTTATTTTACTAAATGCTTGTTATATTAAAACTTAATTTTGATTAGCTAAATGAATAATATGAATGCTATGCACATGGATAAAACCGTCTTTGTATATCAACTGTCTTTGTATATTGATATAAAAGACGGTTTTGCTTAAAAATCGTCTTTGTATGTTAATTTTTTAAATTTTTTTTAAAAAATAAATACAAAGACGATTTTAAGGCAAAACCGTCTTTCTATCATTAATTTTTTTATTTTAAAAGAAAATAGATACAAAGACGGTTTTAAGGCAAAATCGTCTTTCTATATCCACATACAAAGATACAAAGACGATTTTTCCTTAAAATCGTCTTTGTATCTCAATTTTTATAAATTTTTTTCTTAAAAAAAATAGATACAAAGACGATAACAAGTGACCCATTAGTCTTTATATGTGATCGCAAATAGATCTTGAGGAATACTAAATTGATCAAATGTGGAACTAAATATAACCCAAACAAAGAATGCAACATACTGCTTTGTAATATTCATTCATTGCCACTTGAAATGAGAATCAAAATATAGAATTTCATAGAGCTAATTATGACAAAAAATTACACAATCATACCTACTTATTAATTTACAAAGACAAATATTTGAAGATTAAAACATATTAATCCATCAAAGCAAGGGAAAATGTGTAGGTTATGAAGGATTGACCAAATCCCATATGCAAATTTCACCATCCTCAGCCCCAGATGCAAGAAGATTTGGTGCAATGACATTAAACTCAAGACCACAAACCTGAAACATAAAAATATAAGATATCATTTTAAATTAAGCAAACAATATATATGGTCAAGAACAAAGAACAATTAAAAATCAACAGGTTGGCTTATAAAAGCAAAGCAAAACTTACTGGTCCTTTATGCCTTACAAGATGTCCAACAAGAGAACTTTGATTTGACTTTGAGATGATAAAAGTTATCAAAATAAATAAACTCATTGTCATAATAGACAATGAAATTAGACAATTAAATTCACTGCTTTCTTCCAAATTAAGCATAAACATACTGTAATATAAACTATAGGAAGTGTTCCCTCACTATCAGCCTTTTCACTGTCATGAATGGTTATACTTAAACACCTTCAATCCAACTACCATATAATAGAAGCAATTACCTATTGTGCGTTGATTTGAGGGGGAGCTGCTTGAAGATTACTTAAAGAATGAAGCAATGTGAAGACATGGAAGTAGTTTTGGCTTTCAACATGTTTGAAGGCTTGAAGATGAAGTTTGTGATTAAATGTAAAAGGAATGAAAGCATTCTGATGATCCAAGCCCTTACATGCATATCATTCATACTCATTTAAGCATTACATTATAAAGGCTTTAAGTATTTGATTTGAAACTTAAAAAGAAGCTAAGTATTTTGGAAAAATAGCATAAAGCTAGTTTAATCGATTAATACACTTAAAGAATCGATTATATTGTTCTTCAAGCTTTCTGGAAAATTATTAAGAACAATTTAATCGATTACATCGTCAGATTAATCGATTATTTCAAACTCCGTATACATATGATTTGACTAAGTGTCTGGTTTAATCAATTACCGTTGAATCGTAATCGATTACATACCTATTTAGAAAAAGTGCTCACTCTGCTTTAATCGATTACTATTCATTGTAATCGATTATTTAGTTCTTTACATACTTTGCACTCGCTCTGCATTAATCGATTACGATTGGTTGTAATCAATTATATTACTTAAACATGATTTTTACTTTGTCTGGATTAATCGATTACCAATAATTGTAATCGATTACTCAGTACAATATGATTTTACAGGATCTCTGGAGTAATCGATTACGCGTCGGGTTAATCGATTATTTGACCCGTTGCATGAACCCAGAACTTATTATGAACAAATTAATCGATTACGGGAGTGTATGTAATAGATTACAAATGCTAAACAATCGATTACAGGAGCGTTTTTAATTCATTATTTATGTTACAAAAATTAGTATAAATTGAACCCATGCCTTTTTGTTTTGTGTGACTTGAGATTTCGATTACTGAGCATTCCAAAATCATTCTAAGCATTCACAAAGGCATTCTTCTGGGTTCTTAGGCTCTTGCTTTCATTGATTCATATATGGGTCATTAAGGTCTTAGTGAAGCAAGGCAATCTTTCACAAAGGTTAAGGAAAAGCTGTTCTGCATAATCGTTTCTGCATTCAACCTGGTATTTTCATTCCTATGCATCTCATTCATGGATCATCAGGTGAATTCTTTCCTTATTCTTTGTGGGTGTAAAGTTTTCTATTGAATCTTTGTTTTGTTGTTCTATTGTAAGTGGGTTTTTCTTGCAAGGGTGGAGATAGTGTTTCTCCAAGGACAGTTGAGTAGTGTGCTCAGTATGGGTGTGGCTTCTAAGGCTCTAATAGGGTTTTAGATCTCTGAACCTTATCTAGGGTTGATAAGGAGAAGCTTGTAATTGCTTGTAAGAATATTATTTGCAATAGTGAAACTCTACTATAGTGTTGAGTAGAAGAAAACTGGATGTAGCCTCATAGTGTTTGAGGTGAACGAGTATAAACCTTGTGTGTTTATTCTTATTCTACATGTTTGATTAGTTTCTTAGTGAATTATGTTTACATCTTGTTTCTTGAAGCATTACAAGTCTTGTATTGATATTGGATAAAGGTTCTTGGTTGTATTAGTGATAAAGATCCTAAAGGGAAAAAACCCTGATTTTGATAAATTGATTTTGATTACTCAAAAAGTTTTAAATTTCCAAGACTAACCAATTCACCCCCCTCTTGGTTAAGTGTGAAGTGTTCCCATATTTTACATTGTGGTCTATGATGATGTCAAAACTGCTTGACTATACATTTTATGACAACATGTTTTATGACAACACCTTAATATTGACTCAATTGCAACTTTCACTTTTGGAATATAGTGGCCTATACAGGACCTGCTCATTCAACAAAATAATCTTGATAAAAGTGTGCTTGGAATACCTGGATGCATGATCAGCCCCAAAAGGTCTGATCAATGTGTCTATGCTGCTAATATATGCTATGTTGACCCATAAAGTAGTGATTATATTTCAAAAATAAAATGAAAGGACAATAGGTAAAAGGAAATAACACATTTTCCATATCACAATGCACGTTCAAAGGTAAAATTCCATTGGAGATTGGAAGGCTGCAGAGATTGAGCTCCATTTACCTGTATGACAACCAGATGTCTGGACTTACACTAAGGGAGTTAACAAACTGCACAAGCTTAATTGATGCATGTGAATTAAGTCAACATGAAACACTAATCTTAACAGATGCCAAGGTTTATTAATTGATTCATCAATACCAAAGTTCAAATCCATGAGAATTACAAATTTACATTGATAATTGGTTTCAACTCAACATTTGATGGCCACCTACTAGATGCCACTAGGAAATGACACATAAAAATTATGTACATGTTCATGCATAAAGGAAAGTTTATTAGGAAATGGCATTCCGGCTCCGAAATAATGAAAAAGTGCTCAAGAAACAAAGCTACAAAACAAAGTAAAAAAATTGATTAGTTGAACAAGAAAATGCATGATTAATCACCTTATCTCTTCTGTCATTCTCTCACTGGTTGTTAGCTACACACCAGGTTTGAGTGAAACCTTTGCAATGGAACTTATTTCCCACAATTTAATCATGTCTACAGCTAACCTTTGCAATCCTTCGTAAAGCAGTTGCCTGCCTTAAACCAAGTGTTGCTCTCACTCCAAAAGGAAGAAATCTTAAGGGAGGTTGGTAACCAGGAACAGTTGCCGGAAGCATATCTGCATCGATAGGCAATGGATCACATCCAAGCCAATTTGTGTATCATCAAGACAAGAGGTGAATGAATTTTATCCATATATCATGGGTGTCATCAAGCGAGAGCATAAAAGTAAAGAAGAGTTTAAGTTAGTGTTCAACTTTTTTTTTTAATTTTAAAAGTTACCAAATAAATCTTTATCAACTCAACTACACCCTACAATTGTAAGAGGGAGAGCAATTACAGAAAGCCCAATCACGACCAAACTAAACTGTTTACTTCCCATACAAACATAAGAAGAGACAAAAAAACCAAAGCACTTGTGTATCAGTAAAATCTCCAATTAATGTCACTACCATACCACTTCTTGTAAAAATACTTCACAGTCTCTGAAGAAACTATTTGAATCACTCTCTCTAGTCCAATTGGCAACCTTTCAACATACTACAATTCACTACAAACTTACTGAAATACTAACATCAATTGATATAAAAAAAATCTCAAACTCAAAATTACATGTAAAGTCAGAGGTACACTTTAAAAGAAAAAGTACATACTTACAAAGAGTGCAGTTTAAGCAACAACATTAGCTCTTCATTATTCGATATTTATTTGGTGCAGCATCTTAAAATTTAAGCATATTATTACATTAGTTTCATAGTTTAGTACAGTAGTAATAAGAGGCACGCAACAACATAGTTGTTTTTTGTTAAAAAAATTACTGTTTGACTTTCAACATTATTACAAAGGATAGGAGGCAAGTAATAGATGGAATTAATGAAATGTCTCTCCCACATAGATAGTGTACCTTGGAGGGTCCAACTTGTAAGAGGTCCTTGGTCCACTAACCCGGCTATGGGTGACTAGTCCATACTAAAGCCAAAGCCTTCACCATGGAACTAAGACATATACATTATATGTTTGTATTCAATAGATAGACATCATCTAACATGACAATATACTGCAAACAATTATTAAAGCAAAAAAGCAAGAGATAATTAGTGCTTCAAAATAATTTAATATCCTAGGCTAGCTAAAGATATGAGGTCATTTTAATTACATTTAGACGGGAAAAAAAGTGTAGAATTAGTGAGTGCTTTTGAATTCATTCATCAAACAAACATAGCTACAACAAGTCCAATGTTTAATATTCTCATTTACAGCATTGAATCAAGTTGCATACAAGCCAGAAAAGCATTCACTAAATGGGAATCCGAATTCATATAATATTATTTACAAGCATTGAAGGAATTACATAATAAACTTACTTTTCTGGAATTTGATATGTTGGGTACTCATCACATAAGATAACTCGTTTCACAGATGGCGATTGTACAAATGATTTAAGAACATTAAGAGTTCCCTTCACTGCAAAATTGCTTAAGATAACTCCCTTCACTGCAAAATTACTTAAGCCAGTGAACACAAAGACTTAAGTGTTTTTTTACACAGGAAAAAGTACTAGAAAGCTACATAATAAATTCATTCCACTAATATAAACAAGCTCATTAGAGGATTAAAGCTTTGCAAAATGGTAAAGGCTCTAAACAGAAGTTAATTAAGTGCAATTAAATAAAATTGCAAAGTAAGGTTTTCCTCATCTGCATTCACAAGTGATTCAAATAAAAAGCTTACCAATTATTTGAGGGAAGAAATTGACCTTTTAGAGACTAAGATTCTCCACAGCTTCCTACCAATTCTACACACCACATATTAGTGTCAATACCTTAATTTCAAATATTGAACATGCCAAATACTTCAGATACATATTTCAAGGCTTGAAAGTTCCCAATCCTGACAGGTATAATACTAGTCAAATTATTTCCTCTCAGCATTGAGAAAACATGGAAAACAATGGTCAAAACATATGGAAGGCAACAAGAAGGATCAAACGAGTTAAGTGACAGATATTATGCTTCAGTTGGATTATTCATAAATAACACAAACCAGTTAAGTGATAGATATCAGGGGACAAAATACCCGCTCAACATGAACCAAAACATACCTTCAATGTACACAAAAAAAAAAAAACAATCTTTTACAATGTGACAGGGAGAGGTTAGACCTCTCCATCACAAACGAATATTTTTCCTCATCAAAGGAATTACAAAGAAAAATGAAAAATAGAACGCAAAGTCTAGAAAACAATTCCATAAGCTATTGTTCTAAAAAAATTAATAAATTGAGAAATTTTACCATCTTAAAAAATGAATATATTGCAGCACAGGGACGTCCTCTCCCTCCACCTTTTCTCACTAGATATCTTCAGTTACACCCTCACCATCAATTCCAACCCCACCACAACAACCAAAACTCGGAGGACGAAGCCGGCAATGGCCACGGCCAGAAGCGAGATCACGATGAGAACTTTGGTGGCGGAGGCGGGGCCACCACGCCCCCTCACGACGGCGGGGAGGGCAAGGAACCCGGGTCAGAAGATGAAGGAGGAAGTGACATGGGGAGAAGACCAAGAGGAAGACTCGCAGGGTGCAAAAACAAGCCTAAACCACCCATTATCATCACAAGAGACAATGCCAACGTTCTCCGATCCCATGTCATGGAAATCACCAATGGCTGTGACATCATGGAGAGCGTCACTACCTTCGCGAGGAGGCGGCAGTGTGGCATCTGCGTGCTCAGCGACAGTGACACAGTCACCAACGTCACGCTCCAAGAGAGAATGAATCTTGAAAATGAAAGGGCACGCAAGAGAGAGAATGAATGGTTGAAAATGAACAAGCACACAAGAGAGAGAATGAAAATTTTAAAATAAAAAAATGTAGACATGTGAAGTCCCTCATTTCAAGGACGATTATGTTAAAAACCACATTCGAAAACATAAAACAAAGATGATTATATTGATTTTACCTTTAAGCTGCCATGTGTCCTGGCTGAAAATAGAATGAAAACTTATGCAAATAACAAAGAGGGGGGTGAATTGATTTTACCTCAGAGTTTTTAAAATTTAAAACAAATTTTATACACAGTGGAAGACTTTGAAAGAAGGATCATATCTTAACCAATTAAGAAATCAAACTTTTAAAATCAACTTTTATCTCAATCAACCCACTCTTGAGCTTCACCCAATATTGCAATGTAAACAAATATAATACTTCAAGAACAATATGAATATGAACAT
>PYAF01001240.1:142611-174236 GCA_007407185.1 Glycine tomentella | reverse complement strand
TCACCTCTCAACCCCGGAGGCTACATCCAGTTTTACTTCTAATCAACCTTGATTAGAGTTTCCACTATAACAAAATGAATATCTTTACAAGCAAACACAGATCTCTTTTACCCACCCTAGGTAAAATTCAAAATCTAAACCTATAGACTTCTCAAAAGATCTAAGAACCAGAGATCCCCTCTCTGTTCTACCCACTAGAAACCTTTCTAGCAATGCTTTAAAGATACAAATTGTTATATGAACAAACAACCAACAAAACAATCAATTTCTAAACAACACAACAATGAAATTGATTCAAGAAAGATATCACCTGGACATCCTCAGTGAAATGAACGAATTTAAATGATCAAACCAGACTGAGAATGAATGCCATGATCTTTCTTGATGAATTCTTTTGACAAATGATGCTTCAACACAAGCTTATAAAAAGAGTGACTCCACAAATGAGATTCTTCATGATACTTGAAACTATTATGAATGAATGTTTCTAATGAGCCTTGGTGCTTTTGAAATCTCTAGAGAGTGTTTTACAAGGCTTACTTCGAAAAATAAAACTTCTTATTTCACTTAATGAGTTACATCTATTTATAAAAAACAAAATTAATTGTCTGTAATCGATTATTTCGTAAGTGTAATCGATTATTTTAACAAATGTAATCGATTAAAGTTCCAAAATAATCGATTAAAGTGTTCATCTGAAATCTGGAAAAAATCTCAAGAACAAACAATCGATTAACTTATGTCGTAATCGATTATTCAAGAGGATCTGGATTTTTTGAAGCATTGATGTAATCGATTAACACTCAAATAATCGATTAACACAGGGAGTGTGAAAAACGTATCAATGCATATTTAATCGATTACAACAATCTGGTAATCGATTAAACCAGATAAAATTTCTTCTGAAAATTATGCAGATGAACATATAATCGATTAATCAATCACGTAATCGATTATCACAGAATGACTTAACAAAGTTAGCTTAATATAATCGATTACAAAAATTTGGTAATCGATTAAAGTGTTCATATGATTATATGCAGTTCTGTAAACATGCAATTAATCGATTAAGTATCATCAGTAATCGATTAAAACAGTGAAAAACACTTTTTGTGAAAACTTTAATGTTTTAATGTCATGCCAAATTATTCATGTGATTTAAGTGACCTAATCATGTATTAATGAATGAATGTATGCATGACTTAATCAAACTATGTGAGGAATGAGGGATTTTATCTTTCTTGAACCAAGCTATGAACAAAATACATATGCCATCAAATTGAGTGGGCATGTAAAATCAAAACTTATGATTATCTAGACTTGATTCTTCATGATCTTCCTCAACATATTCTTCATCATATCTAACACTGGCAGTTTCTGACTGGTGACTAACTTGTTGACCACGTAATTCTCTAAGGGGTGTAGCGAATTACGTGGCCATCAGATTTTTGCCACATAAGCTTCCCTATTTCGCTGGAGAGGGTAGTGAATTACGTCACGTGGCAGTCTGGTAAAAATTACTGTAGGCGTGGCATTTTGGCATTTTTTTTGAAAAATTGTGGCAGTACAATCGTTGTCCCTGATGTGTTTTGTAAACAATTCGTTACAGAAAGACCAGGATGTCCAGACAATGAAGACTCAATGGTCCACCTACCAAGCAAATGCATATCATGTTGCTGACCAAGATCAAGGACACTCATTAGGAAATGTTATGGATATGGATCAGCTCACACTCTGACTCACCATACTGTCCTGGAGCCTTAGCACTAGTATGAGAGATTTGCATGATTAAACATGCTATAATTTGAAACTTGACATGCCTATTTTATGGATAATCTGCATTTGCTTTTGCCACAGAATCACTCATGCATATGAGATTCTACGTGGCAGTTTTTGTAGACATATATTATGTTTAGATTGCTTTTATTTAACAGAGCCATGCTTCCTTCTTCCTGTAAACATAATTGCGTGGCTTTTCTTTGTCAGATGGGTAGTTAAAAGTAAAAGTTTGAATTGGAATACAAGTTAGTAGAAGACATTCTTTTTATTCTACATTTTGATTGTCACTCAAGTAAAGTAAAGTGGTTAAGTGCCCCTCACTTCTGCACTGCATCTCTCTATTCAATCCTTTCTCATTTCACTTTCACTCCATTACAAATAATAATTCTATCACTAACCTTCCATTTCCATAATATGATGGAAAGTTGCAGTCACATCAACAACCAATTCAACTTCTGAACAAAATAAACAAGATGCATGATTGTATTTTCATTTCAATCGTAGTCATTCTTATGTTGATAATGAGAATATCTCAGGCCATTATATATTTGAAGAGACAAGAAGACACAAGAATTTGTTTCCTACTTCAAAGTTCAGACCACATGTAGCTTCATATTTTACTGTAACAAGTGTTCATTTTGATTCCTTTTCTCTTGTTGGTCCTGCTCGCCTGACATTCTAGCTGCTATGACCATGTACTCCAATTTTATCCAGCCTAGTATCTCGTACAGTTCTGTTTAAATCTAAGCCCATAAAAATATGGATGGCCATATGAGATATATCTTACATGGTTTGTCATTTAAAATAAGAAAACAACAAAATACAATTGATATTCAGTTCTATAGAACAACAAAATAGAAGAACAACACCAACTGATATTCAGTTTTATAGAATAACAACTAAATAAAAGAATCCCGATGTTGAAATTAACACTTATAAAATATAGAGAAAGGTTCTTACTCTATGATGATGGCGGCAGAGGACGAAAGCGCGGCGAGGGAGATATCGTCAACGACCGATGAGTGAGGGAGGGAGGACACGAGGGTCAGTGAGTGATTAGGGATTTCCTGCATATATTTAATTTTCGTAAATAGAAGGAATGCAAACCAGGATGGTTTTGCGAAAAACGTGGTGGAATGTTGCGTTCAACAACATTTTCATAAAATCGTCGTAGTTGCATTTTCTATATTTACAAAATTATCACCGGCTAACATTTTAAAACAGTTGTTTGAAACCATTATTGGCGTTGTAGAATAGGTTTTTTTTTCTAATAATACAAAAACTATAATTTAGCCTATTAAAAATATAAGACGATATACCATATGCAAGCTAGAAGTAGGGGTGCTCACGGGTACGGGTTACCCACGAACCCGAATTGACCCAAACCAATTTGAACAGTTTGAGTTGGGTCATTTATGTATTGGGGTCAAAATCGAACCGAACCGATCAAAACCGTTCATGTATGGGTTGGGTCACAGGTTTAGATCTATAGATTTAATCAAAACCGAACTGAACAGATCAAATTTTTTAGAGTTATTTGGTTTGGCTTTAAATACTGCTAATATTGGGACTCCAAGTGTTGGAATTTCAAATGTTTATAGTATTAATGGATCATATTTTGTTTGTTTGTTTCAACAAATCTGGTTGCACCAAAACTAATTGCAAGAAATTAGTTTGTAAGAAATAGTTGTGATTCAGACAATTATAGTAAATATCGTTGAAGAATATTTTGTTTTAATTTGTATTAGATTGTTTTAGAATATTATGTTAATGGTATTAAATGAATCAATTTTACTACTTTCAGACATTTGATATTATTGTGTTAGGATAAACAGTCATTTTCATCCCTGAATATGTAAAGCACTGACAAATTCGTCTTCAAAAGATGAAAATTCAAATTTTAGTCCCCAAAAGTGAAAAAATGTGAAAAACCCATTCATCTGTTACCGTTAATGAAAGAACTTACGTGACACAGAGGGATGAAAATGTCACAAAATGGTTGCGAACATGGTTGCTGAATAAATTGGACCAAAATGTTAGTAAGTTTCCATTGGACAAAAATATCAGTAAGTTTCTATTTGACTGATTTGTCAGACCCCCAATTTTTTTTTTCATTTAACACTACTACAAATGGTGCATTTTACGACAGCCAATCAAAGTTGGTTGTCGCAAAACCGTCATCGTTAGTGGGGCGGTGGCAATTTTGTAAATAGTTTGTCGAGTTCAAAGACAATTGTCAAATAATCGTCTTTGAAACGTCAGTAAAATGACATTTTTGCAAACAACCGTCGTGGTTTCTCAGTGTTACATGATGACGTGTTTTTCTTTCTTCAAAACGGCGACATGTATCATGTAAAACCGTCTTCATTTTGGTTGTGTCTAAAGTGTGACCTTTGTTGCCTAAATTCTGTGGTAGCCCTAACCAAGCACACTTCTCATGCTGAAAAAGACGAGTGGGGTACAGGAAAGTGTACAAGGCTCTGGAAAAGGCGAGTGAGAACGTGGTGGCTCTGAAGAAGACGCATCTGGAGATGGACAAGGAGGGTGTCCCTCCCACCGCCCTACGCGAGGTGTATCTACTTCAGCTTCACTCCCAACCTATCTACATCGTCTACATCCTCTCCATGGAACACGTGGACAAGGTCCCCGAGTCTTAGAAATCCTTCCTCTTCTAGCTCTACAAGGGTGTTGCTCACTGCCATAAGCACAGTGTCCTTCACCGAGATCTTAAGCCTCAGAACCTTCTTCTTGATCACCACAAAGGTATTCTTAAGATTGTTGATCTTAACCTCATCGACGCCTTCACCTTCCCTCGCAAGAGCTACACTCACGAGATAGTTACTCTCTGGTACAGAGCTCCCAAGGTTCTCCTTGGGTCTACCTATTACTCCACTGAGGTTGATATCTGGTCTGTTGGCTACATCTTTGGTCAGTCACTACTCTTTCTCTCATTTCTTTGTAACCAACCATGCTATTTTACTTTAAGATTTACCTATAATTATCTTGACTACAAGTATTTCTTTGCAGTTGAAATGGTTAGGAGGCAATCTCTATTTTCAGGGGATTTTGAATTCCAACAACTCATTCACATATTCAAGTATAATTGTTTCAGATTCTTCTTAGTTTGTGGGTAGATTTTAATAATCACATTTCCTATCTACCTTCTCATACTCGGTTGATTCAATTACGGTGTTTGCTATTTTTTTTTTATCATTCAAGGATGTTGGGAACTCTAACAGAGGAGAATTGGCCAGGAGTTACGGTTGATCTTTCTTTCATTTAATATATTGATTTACATATCAGATATTCACTATATAAGAGATAGCCTTGCACAAATGTTATTAATATTATTATTGTTGCTCTTTCTCTCCTTGCTTTGATGCTACTTGTAAGAACCCTCATTCATGGCGCCCGGTTTCTTCAGCATAAAACCTGGTTTTAGGTGTGGCGCGGGTCGCGCCAGGGTTGGCGCTGATAGCGCTAGACCCACTGGCTGTGGCGCTAGGGGCGCTGGTAGCGCCATACGTTCGGCAGGTTCACGCTAATGGCGTGGTTATGGAGCGAGTAGCGTCACTGGGCCGAGAGGTTGGCGCTGAGAGCGCCAAGGGCCGCGCTGGTCGTGCCGGAAGTGCCTAGAAACCCAATTCTCTCGGGTTTTTCACGCGGTCAGCGCCATGTGTGGCGCGGATAGCGCCACAGGTTCTGGAAGTTGACGCTGATGGCGTGGGGATGGCGCTGTTGGCGCCAGAGCACCAACATTGTGGCACGGATAGCGCCGGAGGTGGCGCGGATCGTGCCAGAGGTCGGGCAGGCCTAGTATAAAAGGCCAAAAACGCGAAAACTGAGGGAGAAAACAGTTTTCTTCCTCCTCCAGCCCCAAACCTCCATTGTTGACATCCCTAAGCTTCCTAGGACCTCTTTGCTTGATCTAAACACCTCCCTACGACCTGTGATTGTGAGAGAAACACTTAGAAAGCTTCAATACTTCATCCTTTCTCTTAAAACCTCTTGTGAGTGAGAGTTTGATTTCTCTAGAGGAAAGCTCAGAGAACTTGAGAGTGGCCGAGACCCAAGGCTTGGAACGGACACCAGAGCTCGAGGAAGTTGTCCTGAAGGCTTTCTGGTCACCACTGAGGTAAGGAACTCGAGTTTCCTCGGTTATTTTAGGACTTCGGCTTTCCTGTGAATAGTGACCCATATGAGATAGGGCTAGAATTAGCTCAGGGTCCTGTAAAGAAACTTGTTTAGAATGGTTTAGTGATGAAGGATTAGCTTTCAGTTTCTGATTTAGAGAACTTTGAATCATGGCTTTGTACAAGCATGTGTGACTGATGTAGAGTCACTTGTTGTTGGTTTTCTGACATGCCAGAGCGTTGATTATGATTGTTATGAGCCTGAAAGGCTAGATGAACGGTGCTTTGAGTGAGACTCAGACCGTTCTAGAGATATTTGAATTATGGGCTAATGTTGGCCAGAGCTTATATGTATAGGCTGTGCATTGAGTCTGGGATGACTCAGATGCTTGGTATGCAGCCTTGAGAGACCTTGTAAAGGATTACGATGGCCTGGTGTGCGCTTGGCTGAAATGGTTGATCCCTAGGATATGGGAATTTTGTATATGATATGTTCTGTGTTTGAATGTTTGTGGATTGGTTTTGATATTAGTATATGCCTTGATTAAGGCGTGATATTGAGACTGTTGGTGGTGGCAGCCACAGACCAGGGAAAGAACTGTAGAGTGATACTTTGCCAGGTAAGTTCTGAGTCCCTGGGAAATGATTTCCCACTTAGTTGCACACCACACTCTGGGGGAGTGGTAGTCATGTTCATAATGCATGCATTGATTGTCGCATACTTATATTACTATGTGTGCATTTGTGCCTGGTTGTGCTATGAACTGTGAAAGGCATTGAGGGTTCTCTGCCATGTATTGAGGGTTCTCTGCCAAGGGCATTGAGGGTTCTCTGCCATGTGGAATCGGCATTGAGGGTTCTCTGCCAGGGCATTGAGGGTTCTCTGCCAAGGCATTGAGGGTTCTCTGCCATGGGTGTGGAGCAGATAACTGCTCATGTGTATGAGGGTCAGAGGGCCAGGCCATTGGGCCTGATTTGATGTGTGTGCTTGTCTGATGTTTGTATTGTGAATTGTGGGCCAGGGTGGGGATGATTTCCCAAGGTCCCTGAGCTTACTAAGATATGTATCTCATCCCGTGTGGAGATTTATGATTTCAGGTGACTCTTCAGGCAGAAGAGAGCAGTCTCAGGACAAGAGGCCCGAGTAGAGACATTTCTGCTTGGCTGAGAGCAGCAGATGGAGCTTGAAGGCTCAATTTTGGTCTTGGTTATGTTTTGTACCCTTGATAAGGGTTGTATAGTTCTGTAAACCCTCGGTGAGGGCTGATATGATTTGTATCACCACGGTGTGGTGAAGATACTGATGTATATGGCTATGTACAGAACTATTTATGATATGTTTATGAGTTTCCTCCTGAGTTTAATGGTTGTATATTTGATTATATGCCCATGTATTCTATTTATATGTCTAAATTGTGTATGAGATGAGAAATGAATCAGCAGGGATATGTTATTGGCCTTGTGCTTGGGCTGTTGTTATATGTTTTATTCCATACATAATGAATCAAGAAAAGCGATTATGTGCTTCCGCTGAGTTTTAAATTGATGTGTTAAGTGATAAACTGATATTATTAATGATAACGTGCCGGAGGCCTACGGGGTGTTACATTTAATGGTATCAGAGCGGTTTCTTGATCTGAACATTATGTATGGAATTGATTGGTTGTTTGACATGAGCATTGCATGGGGGTAGATTAACTGTGGGCCTGATCAACTCAGTGTGTGATGTACATGTGTAGTGCCATGGTGAGACCCAGAAGCACCAGTGGGGCTACCAGTGCCCCGACTGATCCAGTTGCGGCTGCATTAGTCGCCATGCAGCAAGAGTTAGCTGCAAATAGACAGGTACAGGCAGATATGCAGCAAGAGATGGCTGCTAATAGACAGACTCAGGGGGAGATGCAACGAGAGATGGCTGCCACCCGAGAGGTGAATGAGGCCTTGATGAAGGCTAACCAGAACCTGCTAGAGGAGGTGAAGAACCTTAGGAGGGATGACAGAGTATCCTCCACACCTCCTGCGCATGAGGGCAAGGCTAGTCGCCAGCAGGCTGGTGGGAGCCACCAGCGAGGGGACCTGATGTCCCAGATAGAGGCTAAGAGTGACGCAGCAGCCAGAGGGAAAATGCTGATTACCTTCCGGAAGCATGACCCTCCAGTGTTTTTAGGGGGCTATGATCCAGTGGCTACAGCAAGGTGGCTGCAAGCCTTAGAGAAGATCTTTGAGGTGATGGAGTGCCCTGATCACCAGAGGTTGTTGTATGCAACCTATATGCTTCAGGGTGACGCCCATGAGTGGTGGAAGACCACAGTTCAGCTTCTGAGAGGCCGGGGAGAGATGATTACCTGACAGTTATTTGAGGCCTGCTTCCTGGATAGGTATTTTCCTAGAGACGCCCGAGAGCAGAAGCAGGCGGAGTTCGATAGTCTCGTCTAGGGGACTATGATGGTGGACGAGTACCTGGCCCAGTTTAATGAGTTGGCCCAGTATGCACACTTCAGGAGACCTTTGCCTGAAGTTTAGATTCTAGCAGCTAAGTTCCTGAGGGGACTTAGGGATGACATTCAGGTGCTAGTGGCTAGTCTTGGGTCACGAGATATGGATACCTTGGTGAGACAGAGCCGCTAGGTGGAGGGTATCCTGCAGAGATAGAGAGGCAGACAGCCTGCTCCCTCAGACAGACAGGAGGGGAGAAGGCCCAGCGGTTCTGGCCCACTCGGGAAGGGTAAAGGCAAGATGTTGAGAGTCTCTGCACCCTCTGACAGATTCAAGAGGGGTTCAGCTCGGGGAAGACCTATCCCGAAGTGTCTAGCCTGTGGAAAGGAGCATTTGGGAGCATGTTCTACATGCCAGATCATCTGTTTCAGATGTGGCAAGCCAGGCCACATATCCAGAGAGTGCCCTCAGACAGAGAGACGGGCACAGGTTGCTCCATTGGAGATGACGGCACCCATAGCAGGACGGGTGTACACAGTGGATGCCAGAGAGGCAGCTACAGCTCCAGACTTGATCAAAGGTACAGTTCTGATCGATGACTGTGATGTGAGAGTGTTATTTGATTCTAGAGCTACACATTCCTTCATTCAGGATGTGGTTGTTGATAGGCTCAGATTGCCTAAGTTTAGTTTTGTCCCTCCGATGGAGGTTACTACGGCATCAAGAGAGAGATGTCAGGTGAGCACGTGCTGCAAGGACGTGCAGTTTTTGTATGAGGGCAGAGCCTATGTGATTGATCTGTTCTGTCTAGCTATGCCTACCCTTGAGATGATTCTAGGTATGGATTTGATGACCAAGTATGGCGTGATGCTAGACTGTTGTCAGAAGAGGGTTGTTGTTCCTTCTGACGAGACAGGTTCGAGTTCCACCTCATTCTTATCAGTCTTGCAAGCTCGCAAGGCGATCATGGAGGGAGCTCAGGGCTATATCTTCTTGGGTGTGACAGAAGATAAGCCAGGTGTTGATTTGTCTCAGATCCCTGTGGTGAGCGAGTTCAGGGATGTGTTTCCTGAGGAGATAACTCAGCTACCACCAGAGAGGGAGATAGAGTTCTCCATAGATTTGGTTCCTGGTGTGGGACCAATTTCGGTGGCACCTTATCGTATGGCTCCTCTAGAGTTGAGAGAGCTGAATGTGCAGTTGGAGGACCTGCTGTCCAAGCAGTTCATCAGACCGAGTGTTTCGCCTTGGGGAGCACCGGTGATATTTGTGAAGAAGAAGGACGGCAGTATGAGACTTTGTGTGGATTGCAGGCAGTTGAATAAGGTTAATGTGAAGAACAAGTATCCTCTGCCTCGTATTGATGATCTGTTGGATCAGTTGAGGGGAGCCAGAGTGTTCTCCAAGATAGACCTGAGATCCGGATACCATCAGATTCGGATCAGACCAGCTGACATACCTAAGACAGCCTTCCGGTCTAGGTATGGTCACTTTGAGTATCAGGTCATTCCTTTTGGTTTGACGAATGCCCCAACAGTGTTCATGGACTACATGAACAGGGTATTCAGACCTTTCTTGGATCAGTTTGTGGTGGTGTTCATTGATGACATTTTGATCTACTCCAAGACGGAGACAGAGCATGCCGAACATCTCAGGATAGTCCTTCAGATTTTGAGGGACAAGCAGTTGTATGCTAAGCTAGCCAAGTGTGAGTTTTGGCTGGCAGAGGTGAAGTTTCTTGGCCATGTGATCTCAGCAGCTGGTGTATCAGTGGATCCCAGCAAGATAGAGGCAGTGATGTCCTGGGAGAGGCCCAAGGACGTGTCTGAGATCAGGAGTTTCCTGGGATTAGTTGGCTACTACAGAAGATTTATTCAAGGGTTTTCCCAGTTGGTGGTACCTCTGACTCGACTCACACGGAAGGGGGTTCCATTTGTGTGGACCCATGAGTGCGAGTAGTGCTTCCAAGAGTTGAAGAAGCGGTTGACCACAGCTCCAGTGCTGGCTCTTCCTGACCCTAAGGGAGTCTTTGAGGTGTTTTGTGATGCATCCAAGCGGGGACTTGGGTGTGTGTTGATGCAGGATAAGAAGGTTGTTGCCTATGCTTCTAGGCAACTGAAACCTCATGAAAAGTCTTATCCAACCCATGACTTGGAGTTAGCAGCTGTGGTGTTTGCTCTGAAGATATGGAGGCACTATTTGTATGGTGCCAAGCTGATAGTGTTCAGTGACCACAAGAGTCTCAGGTACCTTTTTGATCAGAAAGAGTTGAATATGAGACAGAGGTGTTGGATGGAGTTCCTGAAGGACTATGATTTCAAGCTGAGATACCATCCGGGCAAGGCCAATGTGGTTGCTGATGCTTTGAGCAGGAAGAATGTGACTGCTGCATGTTTGATGATCTCTGATTGCCAGTTGATAGAGCAATTCATAGATATGCACCTAACGGTGATAGAAGGTGCACATGGTCTTGAGTTGAGCAGGACCAAGGTGGATAATGAGCTGATCAGGAGGATCCGAGAAGCTCAGCAACAGGATGAGGCTGTGAGGGCCATGATTGGCCAACAGGATGTTTCCTGGGAGGATAACGACTTGGTGATGTACCAAGATCGGATTGTGATGCCTAAGGGCGAATTGAGAGAAGATGTCCTAGCTGAGGCACATAAGGGCCAGTTCAGCATTCATCCAGGAGCCACCAAGATGTATCATGACCTGAAGAGAAGTTTTTGGTGGCCAGGAATGAAGAAAGACATAGCCGAGCATGTGGCTAAGTGTCTAATGTGTCAGAAGGTGAAGATTGAGCATCAAAGACCGTCTGGTCTGCTTCAGCCTTTACAGATCCCTGAATGGAAATGGGACAACATTTCCATGGATTTTGTGGTAGGGTTACCGAGGACTCAGAGTGGATGTGATTCCATCTGGGTGGTTGTGGACAGGCTGACCAAGTCTGCTCATTTCTTACCTGTGAGATCTGACTACACTACGAAGAAGTTGGCCCAGTTATATGTGAAGGAGATTGTGAGGTTAGATGGGGTTCCTGAGAGCATTATCAGTGACAGAGATCCGAAGTTCACCTCTAGGTTTTGGGGTGCTCTTCAGAATGCTTTTGGGACCCAGCTGACGTTGAGTACAGCTTATCATCCTCAGACAGATGGTTAGACGGAGAGGAGCATCCAGACTCTGGAGGATATGCTGAGAGCTTATGCCTTGGAGCAAGGTTCTAGCTGGGACAGATATCTACCTCTGGTGGAGTTCTCCTATAACAACAGTTTTCATGCCAGCCTGGGCATGGCACCATATAAGGCTTTGTATGGTCGAAGGTGCAGGACTCCAGTGTCTTGGACCTAAAATGGTTCAAGAAACTTCTGAGCAGATCAAGATGATCAGAGACAAGTTGATGAAGGCTCAGAGTCAGCAGAGAAGCTATTATGATCAGAAGCACGGACCTTTGCAATTTAAGGAGGGGGATCATGTGTTTCTGAGGCTATCTCCAGTGACGGGTGTAGGACGAGCTTTGGGTGTGAGGAAGTTGAGTCCTAGGTTCATTGGTACATATCAGATCCTTGAGAGGATATGACCAGTGGCATACAGGCTAGCTTTGCCTCCCCAGTTGTCAGGGCTTCATGATATGTTCCACGTGTCCCAGTTGAGGAAGTATGTGGCAGATCCCTCACACGTGGTAGAGCCCGACACAGTCCAGATCAGAGAGAATCTGACGAGTCCTACACGGCCCTTAAGGATTCTGGACCGGATGGAGAAGCAGATCCGCAGCAAGACCATTCCCATCGTCAAAGTACAATGGGAAGGTAGGACGCCTGAGGAAGCAACTTGGAAGCGAGAGCAGGAGCTGCTACAGTTGCATCCCGAGTTGGCTAACAGGTATGTTTCTGAATTTTGCGGACAAAATTCCTTAAAAGGAGGGGTGAATGTAAGGACCCTCATTCATGGAGCCCGGTTTCTTCAGCAGAAAACCTGGTTTTAGGTGTGGCGCGGGTCGCGCCAGGGTTGGCGCTGATAGCGCCAGACCCACTGGCTGTGGCGCTAGGGTGGCGCTGGTAGCATCATACGTTCGGCAGGTTCACGCTAATGGCGTGGTTATGGCGCGAGTAGCGTCACTGGGCCGAGAGGTTGGCGCTGATAGCGCCAAGGGTCGCGCTGGTCACGCCGGAAGTGCCCTGGAAACCCAATTCTCTTGGGTTTTTCACGCGATCAGTGCCATGTGTGGAAGGCGCCAGTGTGGCGCAGATGGCGCCACAGGTTCGGGAGGTTGACGCTGATGGCGTGGGGATGGCGCTGTTGGCGCCAGAGCACTGACATTGTGGCGCGGATAACATCGGAGGTGGCGCGGATCGTGCCAGAGGTCGGGCAGGCCTAGTATAAAAGGCCAAAAACGCAAAAACTGAGGGAGAAAACAGTTTTCTTCCTCCTCCAGCCCCAAACCTCCATTGTTGACATCCCCAATTTTCCTAGGACCTCTTTGCTTGATCTAAACACCTCCCTACGACCTGTGATTGTGAGAGAAACACTTAGAAAGCTTTAATCCTTCATCCTTTCTCTTAAAACCTCTTGTGAGTGAGAGTTTGATTTCTCAAGAGGAAAGCTCAGAGAACTTGAGAGTGGGCGAGACCCAAGGCTTGGAATGGACACCAAAGCTCGAGGAAGCTGTCTTGAAGCCTTTCTGGTCACCACTGAGGTAAGGAACTCGAGTTTCCTCGGTTATTTTAGGACTTGGGCTTTCCTGTGAATAGTGACCCATATGAGATGGGGCTAGAATTAGCCTAGGGTCCTGTAAAGAAACTTGTTTAGAATGGTTTAGTGATGAAGGATTAGCTTTCAGTTTCAGATTTAGAGAACTTTGAATCATGGCTCTGTACAAGCATGTGTGACTGATGTAGAGTCACTTGTTGTTGGTTTTCTGACATGCCAAAGCGTTGATTATGATTGTTATGAGCCTGAAAGGCTAGATGAACGGTGCTTTGTGTGAGACTCAGACCGTTCCAGTGATATTTGAATTATGGGCTAATGTTGGCCAGAGCTTATATGTATAGGCTGTGCATTGAGTCTGGGATGACTCAGATGCTTGGTATGCAGCCTTGAGAGACCTTGTAAAGGATTATGATGGCCTGGTGTGCGCTGGGCTGAAATGGTTGAACCCTAGGATAGGGGAATTTTGTATATGATATGTTCTGTGTTTGAATGTCTATGGATTGGTTTTGATATTAGTATACGCCTTGATTAGGGCGTGATATTGAGACTGTTGGTGGCGGGAGCCACAGACCAGGGAAAGAACTGCAGAGTGATACTTTGCCAGGTAAGTTCTGAGTCCTTGGGAAATGATTTTCCACTTGGTTGCACACCACACTCCGGGGGAGTGGTGGTCATGTTCATAATGCATGCATTGATTGTTGCATACTTATATTACTATGTGCGCATTTGTGCCTGGTTGTGCTATGAACTGTGAAAGGCATTGAGGGTTCTCTGCCATGTATTGAGGGCATTGAGGGTTCTCTGCCAAGGGCATTGAGGGTTCTCTACCATGTGGAATCGACATTGAGGGTTCTCTGCCAGGGCATTGAGGGTTCTCTACCAAGGCATTGAGGGTTCTCTGCCATGGGTGTGGAGCAGATAACTGCTCATGTGTATGAGGGTCAGAGGGCCAGGCCATTGGGCCTGATTTGATGTGTGTGCTTGTCTGATGTTTGTATTGTGAATTGTGGGCCAGGGTGGGGATGATTTCCCAAGGACCCTGAGCTTACTGAGATATGTATCTCACCCGTGTGGGGATTTATGATTTCAGGTGACTCTTCAGGCAGAAGAGAGCGGTCTCAAGGCAGGAGGCCCGAGTAGAGACATTTCTGCTTGGCTGAGAGCAGCAGATGGAGCTTGAAGGCTCAGTTTTGGTCTTGGTTATGTTTTGTACCCTTGATAAGGGTTGTATAGTTCTGTAAACCCTCGGTGAGGGCTGATATGATTTGTATCACCACGGTGTGGTGAAGATACTGATGTATATGGCTATGTACAGAACTATTTATGATATGTTTATGAGTTTCCTCCTGAGTTTAATGGTTGTATATTTGATTATCTGCCCATGTATTCTATTTATCTGTCTAAATTGTGTATGAGATGAGAAATGAATCAGCAGGGATATGTTATTGGCCTTGTGCTTGGGCTGTTGTTATATGTTTTATTCCATACATAATGAATCAAGAAAAGCGATTCTGTGCTTCCGCTGAGTTTTAAATTGATGTGTTAAGTGATAAACTGATATTATTAATGATAACGCGTCGGAGGCCTACGGGGTGTTACACTACTTTTCCTTCATTCATAGTCATAGCCGATGCTTATTATCTTGCTTGAACATGTTCTTAAATCTCTTCTACATTCTCTTCATTAATGTTTACAGTTTGCATAACCTCTGCTTAAAACAATTCAAATGGTCAAAGACATTTAAGCTTATATGAGGTACTAGTCAATTTTAATGTCTATGCAAGTCATCCTCATACTATTGTATTTTATTGATATTATTATTATTATATTTTGGAATGTTGTCTTTGTTTCAAGTTTTCAATTATTTTAATGAAACTTAATGGTACTTCTTTTAATTTATTTAAAACAGGTTTTCCATTGGATTCTTTATATGAACAAGTTGCTCCTTACTTCTGGAAACACTGCAAATAGAAGAAGTGTTGAACTTCTTCTCTCATGGGATTTCATGACTTGGTTTTGCTATTTTGTTCAGGTTGGTGTGTGTTTTATGTGGTTAGTTGCAGTGTTCAATTGCAATTCTCTCAGACTCAGTTGCAGTGCTCAGTTACCATCCCAAGCTTGTTCAATTCATCAAGCCTCCTTATAGTTCTTAGTTTGAAGAGTAACAGGTTGAAGGGTCCATTTCCACCTTCAATCCTTAGTGTCACCACTTTAACTAAAATTGACATGTCAAGCAATCAAATTAAAGGACCGCTGGCGTTTTTAGCAATGCATTTTGATGGGATACTTGGAATTGGATTCCAGAATAAGTCAGTGGGACAAGTCACACCAGTGTGCTAATTAATTCGTTTGAAGTGATATTATAATATTATATACCTTGTTGTATTTGATCTTGATTTTTCCCTTTCATAATGAGTGAACAAGGTGTTGTCATTTTTTTTGTGGTAATGGGGTAGGAAAAAAACTATCTCCTTTCTCTAGAGCTTTTGATGCCTCAAATACAATGATTCTGTGAATACAGGTAAATATGATAGAACAAGGGCACGTGAGTCAAGATTTTGTCCCTTTGGCTAAACTAAGACCTTGCGGAAAAGGTAGGGGTGTGATTGTCTTTGGTGGCATTGACTGGAGGCACTTTAAGGGTGACCACACGTATGGTCCACTTACTCAAAAGGATTATTGGGAGGTCTATTATATTTACAACTTTATTCACTTTTGAGTAGCTCTTAGCATCAACCGTGTCAATATTGAAATTTTGTGTTTTCATCTCCAAATTGAGGTGGGAGATATTCTAGTTGCAAAGAATCGAGCAGGTTCTCTTTCATTTTCTATTATGCTTGATGTTTAATCTACATGGCTTGTATTTTCATTACTTCTTATAATAATTTTCACATAATCAATGTGTTTTCTACTTCCAACTTACACCGTTGTTTCTAGTTCATTTCTTCTATTTCCATAGAGTTGACTTGCAATTAATGTGCACCTCCAAGGCTATGTGAGGGTGGTTGTGCTGCTATTATTGACTCAGGGACCTCTTTGATTGCCGATCCAACAATATGATCTGACCATGCCTAGATTTCTTAATAACAAGAAAGAAGGGAATCAGGAAGCTTCTGCTACTAAATTGATTGAGCAGAGGAGAATCGAGGCTAAAACTGATTTTCATCAACGAAAGCTAGCTAGCAGTTCTAAACTTGATATTATTGACGGATCATCTGCCTCTAAATCTGGCACAAAGTCATGGCCTTACTTATCTTTATCCAATGCGGCTAAAACTGACTAGGGTTCCCTGGGTGCAGAAGTATCTAAAAATTTAGGTGAAATTAGCAAATTTATTTCAGCAAAGAGGTGGTAAAATTACTTTTTTTTGGAAAAGGTGAAATTAGCAAATTTATTTCAGCAAAGAGGTGGTAAAATTACTTTTTGGAATTATTAGTAGACTAGATAGCATGCATGTCAGTGCATTTGTTTGTTTGTGTACAGATGCATGCCTTATGGGTTCATGTTCTGCCATCATTATATGAAAATCTATAAACATGTATAATATGTAGTTATAGTTTATCATTTCTAATTATATATATTCATCTATATCTGTGACAAAAGAGACTACACAGCTTCAAAAGGATGTAGAAAAGCAAGGTGATTTTGTCAACTATGCCTGGGGTAACATAGGAAGCTTTGATGATCTTGATCAAATTTTTAGGTAAAGTATATTATTTCTATTATTCTTATGTGGTACATGCACTTTTTGAGTTAATTATTAACTTGAGTTGAGTCTAACTATATATTTTCTGAACTTGACCAGTAATTGTAATGGATAAAACTTCTCTCTTTCCTTTTATTCTCTTTTTGAAAATTTGTGTTACAAATTTACACCACTTCTTACTTATGGATGAATCTGAGTATAAGTAAGTGCCCTTAAACTTGTTTCTGTCAAACTCAGATGGAGCCATGTGTGCATTTATGCATAGTTGTAGTGGCAATAAGTGTGTGTAGGTAATATTCAAAAAGAAAAAAAGGAATTCTTGGAATGATAAATAGGGAGTAAGATCCACTAAATAGGCAGTGGGACCCACATATTTAGTAAGTCCCACATGTATTATTTTTTAGGAGGAATTAGACCAGTTGTCCTTACCTGAACACCAACTTGTCTTGCTGCTTTCTTTGGTTTTGCTTGATTATCTATATATATGCTGCTGGAAATGCATTAACATGAGCATATTAATCATGTTTCTTCTGTTTTAGGATATGGCCCGTGACACAAATTTGAAACCATGTTCGTTTTTGTGATTGTCCTAGCCATGTTCTTTTTAATGGATGTTACGTAATCTTTCTCCTTATGGAATCAATCAAAGTTTGTTGGTGTTTGGTGAACCAATGAAAAGTAAAAGCAATATGCAAAATATAGCTTAAAGTAGGAATCAAGTTTTAATATTAGAATCTTTTTCTTTATTCATCAGTGCCTTTTTAACTGTTATGCAAAATATAGCTTACATGTATCCTTCCCTTGCTGCTACTAAGGCTACTGTGATATCTGTTGGTGAAGAAATTGCGATGCAGGGATTGCCATTGGGGATTTGTCCCTTGGCTTTTGTATTTGCTGGTTCAGGAAATGGTATGGAATTAGGAAACGATAATCAATTTTTATATGTCCTATCCTTTCTTAAGCAGACGTAAACACAAATGAAATTACACTAAACCATTCATGCATGAACCAATATTTCTTATATCCCATTTACTTTTGCCAATTGAATGTTGAAAAGTGACACTTGTTTTGACTTTTGAATCCTTCCTTTCTTTCCTGTAGTTTGTTCTGGTGCACAAGACATATTTAAGCTTATTCCTTATACCTTTGTAGATCCATCTAAACTACATGAACTACATAGAACGGTAATTGTTATGGTGTTAGGAGTCTTATTATGTTAAGAGTGTTTTTGGTTTCAACTTGTGTTAGTTGTGTGACACTTGTGCTTGACCTAGATTTTCAGTATAAAGAGGCCATTAGTAGGTCTGGTTCATATCACAACATAATGATGATTCGTAGTCTTATTACTGAATTGCAGAACTCTTTTTCCATCCAATCCCTATAATTTTGACTGTTTTCAATGTTGTACAAGATTTTATGAAGGTTCATCAAAATTTTAGACCTCGGTAGAATAAATTATCCTCCCTACCATTTCCTTGCCTCGTTATATTGAACCTACAAAACATGCCAAGATTAACTTGAGTAGTAGATTTTCATGGTACTCCCACTAATTGCTAGTTAATCTTCTAATTGTGATTGCTGAATATGACAGGTGTCTCTGAGTGGTCACGTATTGATCAGTTTCTGATAAATGAGGCCTCAGATATTATTGAAGCTACACGAGGCTCCTTCCACTTAGTCAACTGCCATGTCGGTCATAACATTGAAGTTGTATCATTCTCTGAACTTGAAGTAAGTAGTCATCTATTTCAAATTGAAAAATCTATTTATGTCATCAAAAAATGTTCTTTCTCTTTCTTTTGATGTGCAATACTAAATAATTGAATGATCTTCTCTTCCATATACTTTAAAGATGGGAGGCCTTTCATTGCTCTTGAGCTAAAGTAATGAAGATTTCTCAATAGGAAGCATATCAGATCCTAAGGAATTCACCATATGACTTGTTGTACTGTGTTTTTTTAGTAATTTTTTTAATGGAAATTACATTTTAAACTATGAGTTTCATACCAACTTAAAGAACTTTTAAAAATCAATGATTTCTAAACATGCTGGGTTTTGAACAGGTTGGTGCCTATGACAGGGTTGTTCTGGATCAAATCATTCACTCTTTAACTGTGATTGCTAATCCAACTGAAAATGATAGATTTTCAAATCAAGATTCAAGTAAAATTTCACTTAAGCTTGGTAAAGTCGAAGAGAATGGCATAAAGAAGGAATCTAATCCCAGAAAGGAGGTTGTGGTTTTCATTCTTGGTGCTGGTCGGGTCTGTCAACTAGCTTGACGTGATGGATCATGCCAATTTGTGTAAGTAAATTGCACAAGTAGGTTTGTCTCTTAGGAAATAAGTGACCTTCATCTAAAATGACATAGGTTTTTGGATAAGTACATTGCTCCTTTTTGTGCTATTTTTTGTTGGATAATGCCCTTGTTCATTGCAGTACTTGCAACTGCACATATGCCCCCTCTTGTAAGCTTTTTTGACATAATAAGAGATCGTTTTATCGTTGTGTTTATTGTTTCCAGAAAGATGCTATGGAATATTCAATTGAGATTGTAGTTGAAAAGCTGCTTAATGTTACAAAGGATATTGTTCCCAAGTTAAGCAGCTTTATCATGTTCTTGTTTTTCATTTATGTAGTTGCTTTCTTCTCCCAGGCTCCGCAATTTTCACCTCTTCTTCAGGTTTCAAATGAAGCAGGCACTACCTCACCATTGTTTTATCTCAGAATGATCCATTCAGATGCTTAAGTGTATGTATTTCTTGGTTTTTCTACTTATTGGCCATCCTTTTAAGATGTTTAGTTGGAGAAGGAATCAGGGATTTGTTTGAAACTTAAAAGTTCTAGCTGGTTTTCAGAATTTAAAATGTTTCAGGTTATTTTCCCTCAGTGATTGAATATATATAAATAAGATCCACATGCATGCTCACGTGAATTGGTGGTGGTGTTGTAGGGAATTGTAGCCTCTTGAATAATGCTTGTTGTCATTGCATGGTGTGTAAGTATAAGAGGTCCATTGTATGCATCTGTTTTCAATCTTCTAATGCTTGTGCTTCTGGCCTTTGCTAGTTCCTTGATGTTGGATGAGAACCTATACTTGGGAAGGTATAAACCAGTTTGAATATGCTAGCAAATTTGGAATAACATCTTTTCTCCATCTTAATCTAAAAATGTCCTTAATTAATCACTACATAATGATAATTGGTTGCTTGTTGATTTGTAGGGACATAATAGTGAAAAGCAGAGCATTGGGTAATGGAAATGGAAGCTATTATGCAGGAGCAAGCATTTTTGGAGAACCAGTTAGCATCATTGGGAACACTGATCAGTAATCTTGCCTCTGAAGTAGAAGAACAAAGATCCACTGTAAGCATTTGTAATATTTTCATTAGCTCTCTTTCTGTAAAGCAACATTGTGTACTCAACCCTTTGAGGTACAGGTTGCTGCTACACGGGATAATCTTGATCAAGTTTAGTCACAGCTGAATTCAAATAGTATAAAAAAATGAACGAATGTGATAAGGAAATCAGTGCTATTATTAAAGAGCAGCAAAATCTTGAACATAAAATTAGTGAGTGTAATGTTGAAAGGAAGAGGATGGAAAATGAGGTAATATTTTAACAGCTCTTGTCTCTATGCTTGGAATTGTGTGCTAAAGAACAATCTCTTATTCTATTATTCTAGGTAAATCGAATGCCGATGGAACAGAAAGACTGCTCTATGAGAGTAGATAAATTCATACAGAAGCATGCATGGATTGCTTTTGAAAAATGGTTGTTTGGTAGAAGTGGAATTGATTATGATTTTTCTTCCCGCGATCCTACTAAAGCTAGGGAAGAACTTGAGTAGATAATTTCATTTTTATTTTAATGTAATTTGATCCACTCAATTTATGCTTCTTGGATATGAAACCATTTGTAAGCCTTTGTGTATAATAACTTTATGATTTTTGATTGTTGAGTTTGTTAACATGGTATCAGAGCCTTTGTGATTAAACAATGAAGAGGTTGATGTAATCACTATTAACTGTTGTATTAAGAAACCATCTAAACCGATGCTCACAATTTTCTTTAGGAACTTTCTCTGATCTAGTATTTGCTCTCTTTACAGGTTTATGGACTTGAGGCAACAATAACAGGTATATACAAACAGTCAATCCAATGCATAACTGATGCTTCTTAATTATCCATTCTTAGGCTGATCCCTTCTTTTACATGTAAGGCTCATGGCTAGTTTGAAGTGATTGTTGATTCTTGGTTCCCTTTCCAACTCTCAGGATTGATAACTTTGGTGAGTTAGAGCATAAGATGTTATAAATAGTCATTTAATCATCTAATAAAGTGGTGAGCAGTGTTTTGTATCGTTTAGAATTTCGTTATTAGTACAATCTTGGCACAATAAACTAGAATGTGTAATGATTTTATGTTATGTCAAGTTGTAATTTCATGGCTCTCGGCTTTAATTTTAGCAAGTAAATTCATTTTGTTTCAACTTCATGGAAATTTAAAAAAATTCTGTTTAAAAGGGTCTTTCAATAAACAGTGTTAAGGTGTTTACAAAAAAAAAATATTTTCCCTAAAAAATTGTCTTCGTCGGTGTTTAAAAAAAATAAATGGAAACAAAGGCAGTTTCCATTAAAAATCGTCTTCGTAGTTTTTTTTTTTAAAAAAAATTAAATGAAACAAAAACGGTTTTCGTATGTGTGAAAAAATAAAAAAAAAAATATAAACAATGACGATTTTCCACTAAAAATCGTCTTCGTATGTGTTAAAAAATAAAAATAAAATTAAATGGAAACAAAGACAGTTTTTGGGAAAACCGTCTTTGTATGTTGACATACAAAGACGATTTTCCATTAAAAACCGTCTTCGTAGGCGTTCAAGTTATAAAAAAAATAAAAATTAAAAAATAGAAACAAAGACAGTTTTTAAGGAAAAATCGTCTTCTTAGGTGTTAAAAAAAATTGAAATGGAAACAAAGACGATTTTTCCTTAAAAATCGTCTTCGTAGGTGTTAAATAAAAAAAAATCAACAAAGTAGGTTTTTTATAACCATCGTCGAAAGTTCTCATTTTCAATGACACGCCCAACAATGACGGTTCTATAACCGTTGTTTTATGAGGTTTATAACCGTCGTCGTAGGCCTCGCCTATAGTAATGTAAGGATAAAATATAATTTAATCTTCATTTTTTTCTATTCTAACATGTAAAATATAATTTAATTCTTCCATTGGACCAACATACTTGATTTTGTTATAACATGTAATTTAACATCAACACGCTTGATTTTGTTCTAACTTGTAATTAAGTAAGTTTCTTTTAAAAAATAGTCTTACCAACTCAAAGGACAATAACCAATTAAGCGCATATATGACGTTGTTAAGTGTCAACTTCTCTCTCAAACAAGACCAATTCTAACACATAAGGATTTTCAAAACCCACTAAACAAAAGGGACACTAAAATTTAAATTTTTATCTTTCGAGGATGAATTTGTCAGGTCTCTATACATTCAGGGACGAAAATGACTATTTACCTTATTGTGATTGTATTTGATATTTGGATAAATCATGATATAAAATAGTAGTTATAAGAAAAAAAAAGATAAAATTTAAATGGGTAATCGTTCGCCTGAACCGAACCAAACCATTCATAAATGAGTTGAGTTGGGTTCAAAAAAAATTCTGAAAATCGAACCGATCAAATTTGATTGAGTTGGATCTTAAATTTGACCAAAATCGACTCCAACCAACCCACAAACACCCTAGCAAGAAGAGTGAAATAACTTTACACATTCATATTTGATGGCATTTTTTAAATGTTGTCAAAAGTTTTTAGCAACATTTTTTCTAAGTGATAGATAAAAAAATATTGCTAAACATCACATGTGTGATAAAAAAATGATAAAATGTGTTACAAATCTATATAATTTTCACCATAAATATATAAAAAAATTACTTTACCTTTTATGTTTAAAAAAATTAATTTGTATTTAAGAATGATATTTTAAAATTTTGAAAATTGATTATACTCTAACTTGTTTTTAAAATGTCATTCTTAATCACAAATTAATATTTTTAGCCTCAATTTTTCATAAATATTTTTTCACCATCTTTTTTAATTCAATTTTATTAAATCATAAATTAAATGAACCTATATAAGTTCTATTAGAAATTTTAAAATTACATATTTTAATAATTTTATTTTTATTTTAATTTAACAAAAACTAACTTTACAAAATTAAGATTATCAAGTTTGCAAACAATCTTGGAAACACACAATAATTCAATGGATAAAGTGAATTCAAGCACCATTTGGGACTCTTTTTTTGGGAAGAGTCTTGGCTTCCTTCTCTGAATGTTGTCATTTCAGGAAATCTCCGGCCGTTGCCAGTGAACACAAATTACAAACTTTTCAAATCAGAGACACTCACCTCCGGGAATCATCCACATGTGCTTGTTCAAACCATGGCAAAGGACCCAATCTTTGCTCTTCCTGTTTCAACCATGACCTTGACTTAGACCAAATTGTGCACTTCCCTTTATGTTTGGAACCCTTCTCTTGCCCCTTTTAGACTTTACTTCAAATGCTAAATTTCTTATCGTGGGAATCTGTGATTAATTAATCTCCTTCCGATTTGATGGTAGATCCTGGATTGTTATACTTTTGTATGTTTCCCTGCAAAGATTTTATGTCGGTTGTTTTTCAAATAGTAAGTTGGAGGTCAAAATAATTAATCACGAAAGAAGTAAGTTTGCTTGTCAGGTGAATAGTCAATTTTGAAAGAAGTAAAAGTTTTTATGTATAAAAAATCATCACAGTTATTCTATAAGGGACATTTAGAATAATTTATATAAAAAATTATGATTTTAGTGTAGTATTTTATAGTTTACTTTTATAAATTTCTTGTAGAAATTTATTAAAATTATTTTTTTATTAAATTTGAGTTTCTCAATTAAATTTATGAATACTATACTTTTTTATAAGAATTATATATAAAAAATAAATGTTTAATTAAATTGATTATTTGAATGTGATCTAAATATAAAATTTACAAAATATATTTATAACATAAGGTGAGATAAATAAATTTGTACGATATAACTATAATGATTTAAAGTATACATGAATGATTAAAATTAGATTATTTAATTATCAAACAACTACTTAAAAAATTAGATGACATTATCTCTTAATCTTAACATTTCATAATTTAATCTACGGGTCATGATTCATTCTTTGCACTCTCGTAATAAAATAGCTTTCTTTGCTTATATTTATATATTAAAGTTAATTCTATTACATCATTCAAATAATTTTTTTAAAACTTATTTTTTAATATGTTATTTCAAAATATAAATATTTTTTCAACTTCAAGTTTTTGCAATGAATTTCTTAAACGTCATTTTTTTTTTTTCAAAAGCCTTCTTTTATCATAAACAAATTATAACTATATTATCAAATTCTTGTTAGAAAGTGGTATACTCATCTATACATCACAGACTTCAATACAAGTTAATTACGTGTCGTCCAAAGCCAGCACCAAACCCAATTTCACAGTCACAACTCACAAGGGCACCCTATCCTTTCCTACTCCATAGATCCTTAACCCTGTAATAAACATATTAAATAACAAAGTAATAAAAGTTTAATATATTTTTTTTTTTGGCCACGAATCATATTGCAATTAAATGACCAAGAGAGTGTGTAAGGAGACCAATGGTTAAGAAAGTGCGACAACTAACAAAGCCAAATCAAACATCAAGTAAAAGTTACTTCGGTTAGCTTTGTCACTGTCCACTGTGCCCTCAAGAAAGTTCCTTAGCCTCAAACCCCTTATGGCAAGTTGCTACCTCTTCTCTTACTTTTACCTTTGCAGCCCTCTCCAAAATTCTCCATTTCACAAGCAAAAAGATCAGAGAACATAGAAGAAAAAATAGAGTTTGAGAAATGGGGAGAGGTAAGATTGAGATCAAGAGGATCGAGAACTCAAGCAACAGGCAAGTTACCTACTCAAAGAGAAAGAATGGGATCCTAAAGAAAGCCAAGGAAATCACTGTTCTATGTGATGCTCAAGTTTCCCTTATCATCTTTGCTGCATCTGGAAAGATGCATGACTACATCAGCCCTTCTACCACGTAAGGATCTTGATCTTTTATGTTTTTTTTTTTTCTCCTCTTAAGTTTTTTTTCTTAAAATTTTTATTCTTGATTAGTTCACAAAGGGAGATTTTATCAAAAGGGTATGACCCAGTGCAAGAAAATAGTACTATTTGATTTATCTACAAAATAAAACTTATTTTTTAGTCTTTTATTTATTTATTTATGGGAATTTGATCTTTTTGTTGGTGAAGGTTGATTGACAAAACAAAAAATTATTGGTTAATTCATAATGGGAAGTTTAATTATCACGAGAGTAAGGGCAAGTGCAAGAAAATAATACTATTTTGATTGATCTACAATTAAATTAAATTTCTATTTTTTTGGTTTTTTGTTTATGGGTTTTTGATCTTTTTGTTGGTCATGAAGGTTGATTGACATATTGGAGAGGTACCAGAAGACCTCAGGGAAGAGGATTTGGGACGCCAAACATGAGGTTGGTTAAATTTATGGGCTTGCTATATAGTCCTATTTTCTGTTTGTTTACGATTTGTCCAAAGGAAAATGACCTAATTCTTCTTTTGCTAAAAATATGCTAAGGAGCATGAATTATGAATTCTCTGAGTAGATCTAAATTTGGGTTGTACCTTCTCCCTATATATGTGTGAGTATTATATTCTTTATTTATTATTATTGATAAAGAGAAGCAGTAACTACAAGAAATGTAACATCTATGAACAGATCTACCAATAATAAAACGTTATTCACTTGCTTACTTTTCCTTGCGAAAAAATGAAACAACAACTGAACATAAGTAGGAATGAAAGATTTTGTTTCATACTGATGGATCCCAATATTGACTGACATTAAAACCAACATAGAGAGTCAGATCTACTCCAAATAGCTTTTTCTTTGGAGGATTTCTTGCTTTTAAACATCGTACCCTCCCTTCTATTTTCTTTTGGGTTTTTTTTTTTTTTTTAACAAATTAAAGACAACTATGTATGTTAGGGTTTATAACAGTTGATGTTGTTGAACTCAGAACCTAAACGGCGAAATTGAGAGACTAAAGAAAGAGAATGACAGCATGCAAATTGAGCTCAGGTATACCATAACAATGCACCCTTTTGAGTCATTTAAATATTTCTTACTATTTTTTTTCTCTCTCTCTTGCACGCACACCATCTTTCACAAACTGATACATTTCAGGCACTTGACGGGAGAGGAAATTAACTCTCTTAACTACAAGGAGCTGATGGCCTTGGAGGATGCCTTAGAAACTGGTCTAGTCAGTGTCCGAGAGAAACAGGCAAATATTAATCTTCAAGATGTTAAATTTTTATGTTTTTCAAGCATGAGCTATGCCATGCATTTAAAAAAATATATATTATAAAAACATGTAGCTAAAGATATATGGTATATAACTTCTATTAATAAGGAGTGTATTTAGTGTGTATATAAGGTAGCTAGGTCTATTTATTTTGCGCAATGAAAACTCCAATGGTTGCCAAAATCAAACAATAGGCATTATCTGATTGATTAACTTTTTTTTTTTTCTTTGCAGATGGATGTCTACAGGATGTTCAGGAGAAACGTATGTTTAATTGACTATCTGATTTACAAGATTATAATAATATGCAAAATGAACCACTAACTTTTTCATTTTTTTTTCTGTACAATATTGCTGATCAGGACAAGATCTTGGAGGAGGAGAACAGGGAACTTAATTTTCTCTGGGTACGTAATACATTACACTCCCACTCTATAATACATGATTACTTTTACGTACAAAACACTGCCCACACCATGAAAAGTTCCCAATTTCATGCTCTGTTTTCCATTTCAAAACTAGTTAGACTTTTTTTATTGTTTTAAAATTATTGTCATTTTATCTATAAAAAAATATTTTAATTTTAAGAATTCAAGGATAGGTCAACTTTTCTTGCTTTCTATTCGTATCTCTATTTTAATAATTGTATAGATAATTAACTCAAAATTATCTCTACTAACTATATAAAACAAGAGAGGATTTAATAAGTGTTTTTCAGGCAAGGTATACATTAATGATTTCTTAATCTACATGTAACAACCTTAAAAGATTATAGTTTAATTAGAGGGAGTGTTTTGTTGATAGCTAATAAAACATAAAACATACATACACAATCCAATGTTCATCAGGACATGATCCTTGATGTATATGCTACTTAACTTAACTAGAACTTTGTTTCTATTGTGATTTTGTGCAAAATCTGATCACTTTCTCAAAAACAGTAGATAAATAAATAAATAAAAAGATAAAACCTTTAATGTGGTTTTCTTTAAAGTTATGTACTCCATTCGTTCCTAATTATAATAAAATCCTTTTTATAAATTTGTTTGTCCCTTTTTATAATATTTTAATTTTTAGATGTTTTAATTATTTTTTCCTTAGTATCCTTACTTAATTATGCTCTTTTCAAATATTAATGAGAAATAATTAAATTGAAAGAGAGATAAGAAAAAGATAATTTTGAAATAATAATACATATAATTGACACATCTAATGTGATTAACTAAATTTACTATTTTTCTTATGAAACCTGAATTAATTGAAAGGGTCTTATAATTAGGAAAAAAAGAAATAATAGATTACTCCTCTAGATATTTGTCATTACATTTATAAAAAAAAATGTAACCACTTTAATTCTCTAAACACTTTATCACCACTTCAGTCTTCATAAAGATCAATACGGTGACACTTTAAATTTTTTTGAAGAACTAATCTGTTAACAAAATATATAAAAGACTAATATGGTGACAATTTACATATAGGTTTAAATTTTGATTTTTCCCCTTAAATTTGAGATATTTTTGGTTTTGGTCTCCCAACTAAAAATTTATTCTTTTTAATCTCTCAAATTCGTGAATTGAAATATTGTTTTTAGTCCTCCAAAGTAAGTTTGAGTTTAGTTCTCTAAAGTGGAGTTTGAAAGATTAAAACTATCATTCCACGAATTTAAGGGGCTCAAAATAGAACAATTTTAATTGAAATACCAATACAAAAAAAGTTCCAAATTCAAAGAACTAAAAATATATTTAAACCTTAAATATATGAAGAGCTAATTTGGTTACAAAAATGTTTGAAAAATTAACATCTAAATGCGTGTATATTTTGGAAGATTAAATTGAGGGTTTTCTCCAAAAAAAATGTCACTAGATTTAATCACAGGTATAATTAACGCCTTCTTAGAATGAAATGAATATTAGAATCAAAAGATGACATGATTAGTTTTTTTTTTTTTATATTTATTTTTGGTTACAAGAGATGATTAGTTTGTAGAGGCTACATGTCAAAAATGGATTTTAACTTTGAAGTTCGCAAGAAAGAATTTAATTTCCCTCAAGGTTGGTTTTAATCTTTTAAAAAATAACATTTTTTTTATTAAAAGCATTTATTATAGACCATTTTGAACATATTACGTGTATAAAAAGAATATCTAATGAAAGAGATCTAACACTTTAAATAAATTTTAGTACCTCAAAAAAACAAAGTTCTTAACTCCCAACTGAAAACCCTAGTTCATACACAAAATAAATTATAGTCCGTATTGTTTTCATCTTTATATGCATACTCAACACCCTGTCAATACTTTGATTACTCATATCAAATAAAATAATTAGGCAAAGAAAGAAATACCCAAGAAAATATTAATAAGGTGTTCTTTTTTAATTTTGGTTTCAAAGGTGTTGTTTTATGCATCAAAGAAGTCAAGTATAATTTCAGGCCCCATGATCACATATTCTTATTGCATAGAAACGCTAACTTTTTATTTTTTTTGCTATTGTGTTATTTCAACAGCAACAACGTTTGACAGTGGAAGGTGCGAGAGAAGTGGACAACGGGTTTGATCAGAGCGTAAGTGATTACAATTCCCATATGCCATTTGCCTTTCGTGTGCAGCCTATGCAGCCAAATCTTCAAGAAAGGATCTAATTAATATAGCTCTTGAATTCAAAAACTCCATCTTGGTGTTTTCAGAAACCTATGTGTCACAACTCTTTAAGTATGTTGGTATCTGCAAGTTAATTGTAAGTAATAAATTAAGCAACTGAACTTGGCTTTGTGAAGTTACAACATATCTGTGTGTCTCATACCTTTGTTGGGTGATATGACATCTTATTGTGTTTGTCTTGAGTAACGAGTATACTGCTTGCGCTTACATATTTTATTATTGTGTGTCTTGTATCTATATATGCACGTAAATTAATCTGATTCAGCTACATATCTATGTTGAGGGTTTTTCAGTTATAAATATTTACACGTGCCAAGATGGAAAAGATGCAAGAAAGAAAACGATTTTTAATAGGTAACGTAAAAAGATTATAAATATTTACACGTGACAAGATGGAAAAGATGCAAGAAAGAAAAAAGATTTTTAATAGCTAACGTAAATATATGATTTGTAAGTTAGTGTAAATTCAATTATTTTATTTTAAAGAAATTGTTTATTTTATAAAAATAAACGTCTCTAGATATGCAGTATATATTAATCGATAATATATATTAGTCTTGTCTAGCTACTACACACGCACTGTATATATTTGTGTTTTTCAGCATTGACTCAAAGTAGAATAACATTATTCATGTAAAAAATCGTCTACAATATTCATTCAATAATTTAATGGAAGAAAGTTTTTATTTATTACTCACCCAAGATTTATAGATAAAAACCCATCACTACTACAAGACATGGCAGACAAAACCAAAACCCATCACTACTACAAACCTGAAGGTAATCCTATGTTATTCCAGTAAAATTCCTTGAAACGAAGTGGAGGAACCGTATCCCACATCAAAGATAAGAAGCTACATGTATATTATGATTAACAAGTTATCTGCACAAGAATTAGTCTCTCTAAAAATATGATTCAATCAAAAAAATATCAAAATATCAATATAGTTAAGGTACCTATTTCTGATAGACCAAGAGACAATTGAGCCAGATTTAAATAAATGGACCATAGAAGAGTTGAATTTGTTTCCAACCAAAGATCAGTAAACCAGCCTTTTTGAGAAGCAATTTTCCACTACCATAATAGCGCAATTGATTTCAGCAATAAGCTAATTTTGAGTGCCCAGGAATTTAGAGAAACACCCCATGCTGGCAACATTGTTATCCCAGAAGATGCCTCCACAAGCTGAAAGACCTGGGGTTTCCTGGGGAGGTTCCATCAGTGTAACATTTGAAACTTAATTAACTATTAAGTAAATAAGTTTTTTTAATAACTTTTTAATAAATTATAACATAGTATTTCTTAAAATACCAACATCTTATTTCTAATTTTTTATATTTTTTTATCTTTAATATTTATCAAATTTTTTAATTATTCTTTTTAAATAAATCATATTTATTATTTTTATGTTATTTTATATTTTTCAATTACTTTAACAGTTAATTTTATTACACATTTATATTTATTAAATTAACTTTTCAATTACCAATTAACATTTCAGTTAGTTTATTCAGCATAACCTATATCTCTCCTCATAAGGTTATTTTCTTGCTATTTAGCAGCATTTTTCCGGGAACTATCCTTCAGGTTGTGTGCAGCATTGCAGCCCACGGTTTCTGATTTCATGGTGCTTGAAAAAATGTGAGTGATATTAGGAGTTACTTTTCAAGTAGAACATGTATAAGACTTCTTCCACCGATAGTAATTAATTTTAAGATTTTTTCTTAAATGAAACATTTTTAGAATTTGTTTTTTCCTCTCATTATATATATATATATATATCATAATTTCATATATTGAACATTTTTTGTAAATTACTCTTTCAAATTAATTTTAAATTTAATTTGATTTAATAGCTTGTTCAAAATAGGTCTTTCTTGAATATCTCTAACTACACTACTAGAAAAACATGATTCAACATCGGTTATTTTTTACATTCAACATCGGTTTTGAACCGATGTTGAATCAGTCGACATTAAATATGTAGAAGTTAACATCGGTTTTCAAAACCGATGTTAACGTGATATCACAACATCGGTTCCTCGATCAAAACCGATGTCGCCATCTGAAAAATATAAAGTTAAAAATTATACGATTACAATATAACATCGGTTTGCTTATGAAAACCGATGTTAAAATATCACACAACATCGGTTTTCTTATGAAAACCGATGTTGTTGAATATGTTAACATCGGTTTTCATTAGAAAACCGATGTTATATTATATGTTAACATCGATTTTCGTAAGAAAACCGATGTTGTGTTATTTGTTAACATCGGTTTTCATAAGAAAACCGATGTTGTGTTAGATGTTAACATCGATTTTCTTATGAAAATCGATGTTGTTTTTAATTTTTTTTTTAATATTGTTTCTGTTTTTTTAATTAGTGCAGTTCTTCAACCTGTAAATGAAAAACCAGATCCATACACTAACCAACCAATTTGATAATACAATTCAAAAAATTAAAATTTGAATAACAAATAAAATTGAATAGTGTCAATATGTACATAAAAAATATTTGCTAACCTAATGTTTATACAATTGTTTAGTCCATTCAGGACATAATAAAACAGCCTAATCCTAATCTATTGTGGCATCTCTAACTCTAAGATAGAATTTAGACCATTCAATCCTAACAGACTTCAAGGTCTGGGCTTCGAGTGCTCTTTCATCAATGAAGTACTGCATGACACAATAAAACATAAATTACATACTGCATGTAAAACAAAAACAAGTCACAAATTAAAATAAAAATAGTGTTAAATTAGACAAT
>PYAF01001240.1:123710-140956 GCA_007407185.1 Glycine tomentella | reverse complement strand
GGAGACGCGTTCGTGGTTTGCTTGAACTGCGACCCAGAGCGTGCGACACCGAGGAAATGGGAGCTTGAGAGCGTTGAAGAAAGGAAATGGAAGAGCTTGAGAGCGTTCAAGAAAGCAAATGGAAGAGCTTGAGAGCTTGGTAGCAAGCGTCGGACATAGAGAAGTGCGTGAGAATGAGAGCTTGAGGTTAGGGATGACGAACAAGAAAAGCGTGCGACATTGGTGGGAATGATTTAGGGCCAAATGTGTTTTAAAATAACTACACAACATCGGTTTTCATTCGAAAACCGATGTTAACTAATAAAACTTAACATCGGTTTTGGTTAAAAATTTAAAAATCGATGTTAACTAGTCTATGTTAACATCAGTTTTTAAATTTTTAAACAAAACCGATGTTAACAAGTCTCTATGTTAACATCGGTTTTTAAGTTTTTTAACAAAACTGATGTTAACAGGGACTTGTTAACATCGGTTTTGTTTAAAAATTTAAAAACCGATGTTAACATAGACTAGTTAACATCGGTTTTCTTAAAAACTTGAAAACCGATGTTAATATGAACTACTTAACATCGGTTTTGAGGTATTTTTAACAAACCGATGTTAACAAAGTCCATTTATTTACAAATTTGTCACCACGTTTTTGTTAACATAGGTTGTCCCAATAACCGATGTTAAACTAGCGATCTTAAAACCTATTTTTTTAGTAGTGCTACTCTCTTTTTATCTCTAGGCTTAAATTCACCTTTAGTTTCTACAATCCCATAAATGTAATTTTGGTTCCTATAAAAGTTTTCAACGTTTTCTAAATTGAACAATTTTATACAACTATTAGTTTGCCATCCAAAATTAGACAAAAACGTGGATGTCGTTGTGATTGATAACATGTGTCACTATTTTATTCACTTAAGAAATCAGTAATATTAAAATAAAAGAATAAAATTTGTTTTAATACATTTTAAAAATTGAAACAATAATTATTTGAAAAACTTATTTGATAGAAATAATTATTAAAATGTATTAAAGAACTTTTTTTAAATTGTTAATTTCCGATGTAAATAAGTTAGTCACACATGTTAATAATCACGGAAATATCAACATTTGATTACTATTTTATTTTGGATGAGAGATTAAAGGTGAAATAAAATTGCTCAATTTTAAAAATAGTGAGGACTAAATATGAAATTAAATTTTTATAAAGATCAAAAGTGAATTTAAACCTTATATATATATATATGATTTTTTTAACAATTTATCTCTTTCAATTTATTCTATTCATCTTTATTTCTAATTTATATTTATATATTTAAAATACTTATTTATTTATTATAAATATTAGTTATTATTTTCTCGTGGTGTATGGTTGGACCCAGATTGTACACTTTTCCAATTGTCACTAAAAAGGGAGGATCAAAATCAACATATAGCTCACACATCTTATGCATATCAATGTGACTATCTTCTCCCAATGGATAAACATCAACACAACTCCCTCTTGTGCTTACACAATTTAGGATCGACTCTACAACATTATTTATTTGAGAAAGACCTACAGATGCCAGCTGCAATTGGAACTGTTGAGTGACATTGTGAGGAACTTGCTCAGTGATCTGTTTTGTAAATGCCTCTATATGTTCCACACTAATAGTTGTTGAGGCGAAGCCATAATGGATAGGTGGCCCAAAATATTGCTTAATGCCCACACCTCCACCAACACCACGAACACGACTAGGATGCTCTGGTTTTCCAATGGCATTAGTCAAGATGTCTTGACAAGCAAAGGAAACAAAGGATCCTTGCATGCTCTGTTCAACAAGGAAATCCTACCAAAAATAATTCATCAGCGTACAATCCTTGAGTGACTTGTTAATTACATGTAGAGTTGAAAATTAACTTACAATCCTTTCACCCGTAATATGTGCTTCTTCATTAATATAGTCTTTTTTTTTTGTCGGGCTCTCTTCCATGTCTCATGACATTTGGGTGGAGATGGAGGATGAACAACTAACGAAAGATCTGATTGGGATGCCTCTTCAAGTTGTTTCATCTTGCATCATCTTCTGGCAAAGCCTATCATAGCCCCCCATGAGACAATGTGTGAGGATATAGATTGTGTACCTAAACCATTTGCCCCTTTTTTACTCCTGTTATAAATAATTACATGTTGACTAAATTGAGTAACAAAAAAAATTTGGCTTTCTAAAATAATACAAATCCAAGTAACTAACATAAAAGGTAAGTTCCTGTTAGATCTGAACAAAATGCTCCTATGTTTCCTTTTTTAAGAACATATATTCATCACGAGGATATTTGTCCTTGTATTTCCTATATATATATATATATATATATATATTGCTTACTGAGTTGTGTCTTAAATGCTCTCCAACGCTAACCAACACATGAAATGCATTTCTTCCAAATGCACTTGGATTTTGGAACATCATAGTTGAGCTATATATTACATAACAAAATGGATGAGTTAGTGTTTCACAATTATAAGGTTTTACGATGACACAAAAAATGATGAAAGTCAAGTACCATGATAGTTTGCCAAATCAAATTCTTCACGCGTTCGTCTACATGGTCTCAATTCTCATGTAGAACACTAGCCTTGCTTCGACCAAGGAAGAACACATAGTATTGAAATCTTTTTTGATTGATCCTATTGGATTGCCAGAATGATCAAACTCAATTGGTAACTTTTGATCGACTTAACTTCCCACATTGTGTGGGACCTCTACCCTTCATTTTTGACTTAGAATCTGACCCACCTGTGAAAGAGGGATTCATAATGAATCATCCATGCGTCTGTTTAGACAAAAATAATTAAATAAAGGTTAGTATCCCATTTAAATAATGAATAAATAAATAACATAATTTACAAATAGGTATTTTGTAACCTCGTCAAAACAGATGTTCTCCCATATCCCTTCATCATGATCATCTTGAGTGGAAAGACACCATTAACTTCACCAGATTCAATGAAATTAGGCTTTTTTGTTGAGGGAATATGGGTGTCAACAATATCAAGAGTTGAATCTTGATTTTCATCACTTCCATGCATGTTTTTTTCCTTGGAGAACCACTGACTAACTTTGGTTAGAAGGATCTTTGACATAAAATGCTTGTATTGCTTGGAATGCCATGGCGAAAGGCTCCCCCTTATAACCTAACTTATCAAGGTTCACCAATGTAAATCCCAATTCATAATTTTTTATGTCACTTTTATTGTCAATCCACCTACATTTAAAAATAGGAACTCTGAACATTGTGTAACCAACCTCCCAGATCTCTTCAGTGACACCAAAGTAGCATAAGGATGCTTCATCCATGACCATAACCCCACCATTTTGCATGATACTCTTGTCATCTCGCGGCTTTTGTATAAAAGGAAAAGTTATTGATATCATATCCACTCTAACAAATGAGATCATAGTGAGGCCCACGTGCTAGCCATGTTAATGTCTCAGAAGTAGTACCACCCTTAAAGCCTTCTTTTGCAAACCAATTGAAGAAAGTGTTGTTATGTTGTTACAACAATCATTTCTGAATCATGCTAGGGTTGTTTTCCTTCACAATGTTTTTGTGAGTAGATAAGTAAGGTTGAACCTCATTAGTGTTTTTCAGTATATACAAATGAGCTTGGAATAGTTCCTCCCGATCAATGCTCTTGGAATGTTTACCTCGTGTATCCTTTCCTAAACATCTTTCTTCATGACGAGACATTGGAAGCCTTATAAGCTCAACTTTTGATATGTAGGCATTACAAAACTCAATTTCCTCTTCTGCAACGTACATTTCAACAATACATGCTTCAGGACAGTGTTCATTCTTCACATACCTTTTCAACATTTTCATGTATTGCTCAATTGGGTGCATCCATTGTAAAAAAAAATGGTGTCACGCAATCTAATCTCCCTCACTAGATGAACAATTATGTGAACCATGATGTCAAAAAATGGAGGAAATAACATCTCCAATTAACATAAGATAATAACAACCTCTTCTTCCAACTCATCCAACTTCTGAGGATCAATCACTTTGCTACATATAACATTGAAGAACAAGCACAGTTTGGTAATGGTATGTTTAACATTTTTAGGCAAGATATCACGAATGGCCACAGGCAGTAGTTGTTGCATTAAGACATGACAATCATGAGACTTTAAGCCAATTAACTTCAAATCATTTATTGAGACAAGCCTCTTGACATTTGAAGAGTAAACCCATGGCACCTTAATGCCTCGTAGACATTAACAAAAACTTCTTTTCTCATCTCTTGAAAAAATATGATATGCTAGGGGAAATTTTTTTTGCTTACCACAATCTTTAGGAGCTAAATTCTCTAGTATATGCATCTCAACCATATCCAAACGAGCATTCAAACCATTATTCGTGTTGCCCTAGATGTTTAGAAGCGTTATTATTACACAATCATCACTACAATCCCCATCCTTCAATTTGTACTGTGATACTCCACATGTCGGACACTTATGCATCTCTTCAAATTTATTCCTATACAACATGCATGTATTTTCTTATATTCCATATCCAATGGACATAATTCTTTGTCTCACAGTGACGATTCAATAATGTGTTATCTTTTGGAAGCAATTTTTCAGCAACTCAGTAATAACCTTGTGAAACTGGTGCACCCTGGATACAAAGGGATTTCCACATCACTTTTCAAAGCATCATACACATGTGCTTGTTGAAAAGACTCTAGTCCAATACCACGGATCATATCCTCTAAACGATCATCCATATCTACATCAAATCCTTTGTTTGGGACACACTTCCCATGTGTAAGAACCCTCCCTGCGGCGCGGGTGGCGCCAGATCCCGTGCTGATAGCGCTGGGATCCTTCAGCAGAAAACCCTGTAGAGGGTGTGGCGTGGCTAGTGCCAGGGTTAGCATGGATGGCGCCAGACCCACTGGAATGTGGCGCCAGGCTCGCGCTGAGAGCGCGGGACTCTCGGGAGGTTCAAGCCAGGAGTGCCATAGTTGGCGCTGGGCGCGCCAGCTAGATGGAGGTGGCGCAGATTGCGCGGGGTGTGGCGCGGATTGCGCCACAGGTGCGGCAAGTTCACGCTGTTAGTGTGGATGTGGCGCGGATGGCGCCACTATGGCGGTGCAGCTGGCGCCGGTAGCGCTGGAGGTGGCGCGGATCGCGCCAGACCTCGGGCAGGGCCAATATAAAAGGGGGAATCACGTTTTGCAGAGGAGAAAACTCTTCTCCTTCTTCCCCAGCGCCTTTCTGCCATTGATGAGCATCCCCAAGCTTCCTTGACCTTGGTTAGTGACCCAAATCACTCCCAAAGCTAAGTAAATCTCCTAGAAACCAGGTGGGAGTGAGAATCCTTCCTCCATAACCTTTGAAACCCCAGAAATCTCTTTCTCTGAGAAAGGCTGAAGAGAACTCGAGCTTGGGTGAGGAACGACGGTGATTTAGCTGCACCAGGGCTAGGGAGAGTAGTCCAGAGGCCTTCCTCATCGGTTCTGAGGTAAGAAACTCGAGTTTCTCCGATTGATTTGTGGATTGGGGGGTTTTGATGAATAGTGACACATCTATGATAGAGCTAGAATTAGCTCTGGGTCCAGTTGAGAAATGTGTTTAGAATGATGAGAGGAGGAAGGATTAGCTTTCAGTTTGTGATTTGGTGACTATTGGTTTTGGCTCTAGGTTATGCATGTGTGACTTGGATTGAGTCACTTGAATTGAGACATGCAAGAGCCTTAGTGATGGGCTTGAGGTGCCTGATAGGCCATGGAGACAGTGTCTGGTGAGATAGACCGTCCAAGCCCTGAGAAACCCAGAGGATTTGGATTGTTAGAGCTTTGAGCTCTTTGAGAATGGCTTGTGTATGAGTCTGAAACGACTCTGAGGCCATGTTTGATCTGAGATAGACCACTGAGGGTCTATGAGAAGGCTTGTGATGGATAAGCCTGATGTATCTTAGGTTAGATAACCTGAGTTGATGAAAAGGACTGATGTTCCTTCCTTGAGGCAGTTGATGACTGTCTGATGAGCTTGAACTTGTTATGCTTGAATGGTCTATAATGTGCGTATGTATGCCTTGATAGGGCTTGACATGAGGTGTCAGAGGAGCAGACCATCGACTAAAAAGCAGAGCTGTGAGGCAAAGCTTTCCAGGTAAGCTCATCGTTCTGGGGATTAGCCCTTTCTCTTGTTTGCCACCCAAGTGGGTGATGACTGCATGCCATGGTTGATATGTATATATATATATATATATGGTGCATGTTGTGGAATGAAAGGCCAGTGTGGCCTGTTTTGATAATGTATGTGTTTGAAGCCTGAGGGGCTAGATGAACGGTACTTGGAGTGATACTCAGACCGTTCTAGATATATGAATGTATGATGGCCTAGTGTGTGCTGGGCTGAAATGGATGAACCCTAGGATAGACACCGAGATGGTGTGAGGGTGTTGGCACCTGTGGCTTTAGGTGTGGGGCCTTGGGCCTCTGGATTGAAGAACACTGTGAGGGTGTTCTGAGATGTGATAAAGATCTTGAGATGGTCAATACTGGAATCTATAGGATACTGGACTAGTATCGGGCTAGCTGAGGTTCCCTAGCCAGAGGAAGAGTTTGAGGACTCCCTGGAATAGCTGAGATTCCTTGGGAGGTGCCACTGCTCTCCGCCTAAAGTCCTAAGGATGGATTGCCCTGTATGGATGTTCCTCTTTAGGCAGAGATGATGGAAGTCCTGAGTGGTTATCCTCAGGCCAGTTTATGTGAAAGTCCTGAGGGATGAGTACCCCCTGTGTGGGATGATCTCTCTCGGGCATGTGACTTGGAAGTCCTGAGGGATTGAGAGCTCCCTGTGTGGATTGTCTCTCTCAGGCAGGTGATTAGAGATCCTGAGGGATTAAGAGCTCCCGGTGTGGATAGTCTCTCTCAGGTATCTGATTGGAAAGTCCTGAGGGATTGAGAGCTCCCTGTATGGATAGTCTCTCTCAGGCAGTTGATGAGTAGTCCTGGGGGATTGAGAGCTCCCTGTATGGATAGTCTCTCCCAGGCAGTGGAAAGTCCTGTGGGATTGAGAGCTCCCGGTGTGGATAGTCTCTCACAGGCAGAGGATTGGAAGTCCTGAGGGATTGAGTGCCTCCGTTGTGAGATGATCTCTCAGGCATATGCTGTGAAAGTCCTGGAGGTGATTGCCCTATATGGATGTTCTTGCCCAGGCATGTGTATGTGAAAGCCCTGGAGAGGCCAGGCAGTTGACAAATATGTTGTATCTCTAAGAGAGGGCTTCCCGAGGGGATGAAAGCCTAGGGCCTCTTGGATGAGCCATATCTGGATGAGTAAAGTCCTGAGTGAGAGTCCTCAGGCATTGTTTACATGGTTTCAGGAGGCGGTGCCTCTTTGGTATGAGAAGTGTCCAGTGGTTGACACTTGTGATAGAGTACCTCTGTGAGATGAGTCTGGGATGGCTTGAGAGCCAGTATGAGGTGGGAGACCTCTGATGCTGATAGCATCCAGTTTACCCTGATGGCTGGGAATGTGTGACGGCCAGGATGATGTCCTAGGCCTTGTTATGTTTTGGTTTCTATGTCTGTGCTTGGGGGTGAACCAGGGAAAGGGAGGATCTCCCAAAACCCTGAGCTTACTGAGATGTATGCCTCACCCCTGTTGTGGGTTGTGGTTTTCAGGTGCTTCTAGAGGAGGGGAGCAACCCCAGGGCAGGTGGCCCGAGCTGAGTATGCTGGAGTGGTCATGGGCTGCAGATGAAGACTAGAAGAGTGTATTTTGTTTGATCTCTGTCTTGTACCCTGTATAGGAATAGGGCGTTAGTGTACACCTATTGTACTGTACATATATTGATGTATAACCCTTATGTGGTAGAACTATGGGTTGTATGTATATGTACATGTTATGCTTTATGTATGAGTTTTGTTTCCTCCTGATTATCTGTGTCTGGTTTGTATCTTATGTTTTATGTTTGAGTTAACTAGATCACAGGGACTTGTTTATGATGTTTGTGGTGTGTTTTATATTTCATGCATAATGTAATCAAGAAAATCGATTCTATCGCTTTGGCACCGCGTTTAGCTAACGCTGATAGCGCGCTTGTGATATTATTAATGATAACACGTCCGGGGTGTTACACCATGCCTAACAATTCACCATGCCATGTCCATGTTGTGTAACTCTTCTCAACTTGTAGTTCTCTCTCATTCAAACATTTAATACAAGGACAGTAAAAGCTTCCATTACTATAAAAAAGATTCTATTAAGAAAATTCGAGAAACTCTTCTACTCGTTTCTCATACTCATGACTTGTGTAAAGAATATGAATATCTCACACTTAACCAAGAGGGGGGTGAATTGGTTAAACCTTGGTATTTTAAAAATTCTTTAATCAAAATCAAAGTTTCTAGGATATTTATCACTTTTCTAAACCAAGAAACCTTATTCAATCAAGTAGCTCAGCCCCAAGGAATTCAATGGATCAAAACTGACTTTGTTGGTCAAGCAATTTAATCAAGAACACAATGAATATAAGAGTTAAGGAATAGAGAAGCAAAACACAATCAGATTTATACTGGTTCACTTCAACACTAGAACCTACATCCAGTTTTCTTCCAACCAACACTAGGTTAGAGTTCCACTATTATAATTTTCAGTTCTTACAATCAATTACAATGTCTCCATTTATCAACCCTAGATAAAGTACAAAAATCTAAAACCCTATTAGATTCTAAGAGACAAGAACTTGAGAACACTACTCAGTTCTTTTACCTAGAGAACCCCTTCTCTAGTTTCAAGCAAGAACCCAATTACAATAGTCAAATTACAAAGAAAATCCAAAACAAAAATTACAATTAGATTAAGGAGAGAAACAACCTGATGATCAAATGTATGCAATGCAAGATGAAGTTACAAGATCAGGTAGAATGGTTACAAATCAATTTGCACAACTTTCCTTAATCTTGAAATGGTTTCATGCTCCAAGAATGAGTCAAACACTCATGATCAAAGCACAATGGAGCAAGAAATGATTAAACCCTTAGAAAACACTTTAGAATGCTCACAAGACTGTTTAAGTTCAGAAAATACGTATGGATAATATTCCACAAAGTTAGAAAAGTAGTTGAGCATCAGTCTTATTTATAACAACTTTTTGTAACTAATTGTAATCGATTAAACGCGCCTAATAATCGATTAAAACACTCATGTAATCGATTAAATAAACCTTTTAATCGATTAAAGTGTTCAACATAGTTTCTGGGCATGAGCAACGAGCAAAATGATTGATTATTCCGTCCTGTAATCGATTAAGACAGAAGACTCAAAATAACAAAATACACTAGCGTAATCAATTACAAGAATGTGGTAATCGATTAAAGCAGGAGTCTTCAAAAGCTAAATGAACTATGTAATTGATTACGATATGAGGTAATCGATTAAACCAGAAAAACTTGTAAGCATTAACATACAGTGTAATCGATTACGAGAAACGGTAATCAATTAAAGCAGGGAAATGGCTTTTCCAAATAAGCCTGTGTAATCGATTACAATACATTGGTAATCGATTATCCCAGCACAACTTAAAATCATATATATCTATGTAATCGATTACTACCCATTAATAATCGATTAAAGTGTTCAACAAGGCAGTTTATATGAAAACAAAGGTCAAATAATCGATTATCCTGATAGGTAATCGATTACATTGTTCTTGTAAGCTTTTCCAAAATAGACTAAGAACAAAATAATTGATTAAGTCTTTAAGGTAATCGATTACAACAGTATAAAATGCATTTTCCAAAAACACTTTGAATCAAATTAAAAACTTAGTCAAATAACTAAAGCCTTGTGATTTTTATGAACATAATTAATTGAATTATAGATTAATATGAATGCAATGCATTTGGATCACCATAATTGCTTTTCTCTTACACATTTCACACTAATTAAACTTCAAGTAGCTCCCCCTGAATCCAACAATTTGTGCGTCTACTATTAATCCAATCATGATCCATAACTACATTTTGTAATATAATCAACATATATCATGCATGTAAATCTCACTTTTTTATTCAAGGTGTGATCTTATCCCATTCTGAAAGATTTTTTTATACTTGATTAATACTTGAAGGTTAAGTCTCATCTTAAATTTGACAAAATTTTGACATCATTTCGCATTGGCCTTCAAGAACATGAAATGAAAGTGGTAACATTAAATCCAACACAATCAAGTATGTATCTGGAGAACAAAATGAAATGCACTAGATCAAAATTTCATAAAATTTAGGATGAGGCATAATCAGCCTCTACGTATTAATCAAGTAAAAAAAATCTTTCCAAACTATCCAACCGAACAATTCAAGATTCAATACAATGACGAATACTTGACTAATCATTGTATTGAACCTCAAATGGGAAACTAAGGCTCGCTCGTGATGTATAATGTCAATATAAATCATTTAATTAAACACACAATTAATAAAACTAAACATCATGACCTCAATTATAAATGAGAATCGATGGAGAACACACCTCAAACAACAAGTCCTCAGATTTGGTTAAATTGGTGAGTAAAATCCTCACCCTCAGTTCCAATGGCAATAAACCCTCAAACACATGGGTACGACCACTTAAGTAGCACAGACAATTGATTGATTATTGACAAGTAGATACAAAATGAAAATAAATAATGTCATTGAAATCCATGTGGTGGTTTTTGTCAACTAACAGCGTGTGTGTATCATGATCTTAACAATAGAAAGAGAGTATGCAAGTGCCAAATTCCAAAAATAGTCATGAAAACTATTTTTAAGCATTATTCACTATAGAAATAAGTTTGATCATGAACTAATATTCTGGTAAGAAAAAGAAATTGCTACTTTTTCCATTCACCATCTAAACACAATATAGATATTATGACTCACGTTTTCCAATAGTTCTATTATACTATTTTGTCAACAAGAGACAACTTTTACAAATTGAAACTATCACTCATTCTATAACTTTTTTTCACTCTTTTTCTTTACTTATTTCTATTAAATCAGAAACATGTCCAATTGAATTTGGGATCTAAGGGATATATCTACAACACCATGAGAGGGGTTTAAACCAATTCACTGTAGATTTATAGTAGTGATAGTTTCAAGACAACCTCGGAGATCCACATTATTTTCCAAACAAATTCCTAGAGTTAGATTCATTCTTCTCATTTTACTTAGACTTGACTATGATCAACAACACTAGTTTTACATGACTTAAAGGTACAAAGAAACAAGGGAGTTATCACCAACCAGATGTTTAAGTTTCCCACTCCTTAAAACCATACTTATTAATCTCGGATATCGGCGCGTAGCGACCATCCCTAAAAAATGCTATAGTGCTATAGAGGGTAGTGTTACACCGCTACAGCGAAGTATATAAGTAAATATATTCTGAAATCTGAATTACATATATAAACTTCACAAACATAACCCCCCCTCCCCTAAAAAAAAAAACTATGACATAAATATCAAACATAAAGGACTAAAACAAACTCAGTAACTCACACATAAATAATGTCAAACATGAAAAATCAGAAGTCAGAAATAGCAAAATGAAGGACTAAAGTCTCAAAAACTACCACATAAATATCAAATCTAAATTTAAACAACTTAAGAAATAACAAGGAACTAATCAGAATTGAAATCATTAATCTCTAAGTCTTCATCTTCACTTTCACTTGTCTCTAAGTTGTAAATCTCTTCTTTTTCCACTTCATTTTCTTCATTGTCACTTTCTTCATCGTCTTCTTCTTCTTCTTCTTCAATGATTGCCCTTCTCTTTCCCTGTCCCCTTGAGTTTGAAGGCACTTGTATAGGTTGATTATGCAATCTTGATTGCCGCCTAGTATACTTTAAAGGTTGGTCAGTCCCACTTGTAGCTCCAACTTCTCCCCAAGTCAATGTATCATTTTCAAAAACTAACTCATTTCCAGCATGTTTTTCTTCATCTCCACCAATATCTCCCAACAACCACTCATTACTATCATCAATGTATTTTAGGATAATGGGGTCAATCAAATCACGGTTGTAAAAGCGTTCTTTAAGTGCTTGATTATACTTGATAAAAACCAAATCATGTAACTTTTGACGCTCAAGTCTACTTCTCCTCTTCGAATGAATCTATTTTATAATTCAAAAAATAAAATTATTTTTATTCATTACAGGAATCAATTAAAAAAATTATACCATTCATAATTAACTTACTAGCTCAAATGTACTCCAACTGCGCTCACATACAGATGAACTACACGTCAAGCTCAACTCTTTAATTGCGATTTTTTGCAAATGTGGAGTGCGTGCACCTGCTCCACCATTGAGCTGTTAACTTATTAGCATTTTTTAAAAAAAATTAAAATGATAAAAAAAGGCTCATGCATTTTTGCTTACTTGGAGCTACTGTATTCCTTTGTCTAATTGTAGCTTGAAACCAAAAGAACCTTCGACTCTATTGTATTTATACACTTCATTCACAGCCAAATCCGTCTCTTGACTATTTTCACTAAGCCTATCAATTACCTTAACAAGTCCATCCATCACTTCTGGATCTAAATCCATTCTTGGATTAGCATAAAAGAACTCAAGTTCAAAAAATGGCTTGCTGCATGCAATGGATGATGAAGTTGACATTCCCATCTTCTATCAATTATATCAAAGATGTCCTTGTATCTTTCTTCAAGTCCATTGAAAGACATACGGATTAGTTAATCCGTATGGTTCATACGGATTAGGTAAGTCGTATGTAGCATACGGATCAACCAATCCATATGAACCATACAGATTAGGTAATCCGTATGAGACATACGGATTGGTTGATCCGTATGCTACATACGGATTACCTAATCCGTATGAACCATACGAATTGGCTATTCCGTATGTTACATACGGATTAAGTAATCCGTATGTAGCATACGGATCAACCAATCCGTATGTCTCATACAGATCAACCCAGCCTACATTAACGTACGAATTACATAATCCGTATATTGTATACGGATTATCGAATCCGTATTTGCTAAAAAATCAGCTTACCTTCACCGACAGCTACACCACCACCGTCTGTGCGACTCTGACCAACCCAACAGCGGCAAAGGCAAACAACACCAGCCAAAATGACCAAAACCAACACCTTCCACTCACAATGCACTCAACCAAAGCTTCAAATCGTTCATGGAAACCAAAAAAATATGCTCAACTTCTGTTATAAACAATGGAGGGTATTATTGACATTTAAATAAAATTTTGGGTGTTTTAGTTATTTGCCTAGTGTATAAAGTTTTTTCCTAGGCCAAGTGATATTGGTGAGCCCATTATGAATAAGAGGTTCGAGAGAACACGTTTCTCAATGAATCAGATTCTATGCTTATTATTTCTTATTTCTATTGTAATAGTTGACTAAGAAGATATTTTCCTATATGTAAGCCTTAATAATTTTACATCAGAGTATCTTGCAAATGTTTTAGAAAAATAAGGGAGATTACATTTAAAACTTGATTAATTTAACAATTAGTGACAGAATAAGAGTTGCTTAATTTTGTGGGACTTCTAATTTCATAAAGATTAAGTCACTCTAAATAATTAAAATTCTACTCCAATGATAAGGTTTTTAAAATGAGTACTTAACAAAATTTTGTGGGTCTATAATTGACCCTACGTATTAATATTTTCTATTTTTTTATCTCAAGATAAAATATTGTTTTATTTGTATTATAATTAAAATTAAAATAATAAATATTTTGTTTTATTTATGTATATAAATTCAAAGTAATGAGAAATATAATACATAAAAACAAATAAACAAAAAATCATAATATTTTTAATTATTTTAAATCATCATAGTGTTTAGTAAAATAATATTTTTATTAGCAAATTATTTTTATTTTTTTTTTTGTTACGGATAAAAGATACGTATATTATCTTTATCCTATTAATTCAAATATTTAAATCTCCATCAAATCTGTTATCAACGGCAAGGAAATAATCAGAAGATAGAAGATAGAATTGATATCTTCCCGTTATCAATATCTCCACATATCATGGAAGAAGATATTGGGCTTCAATCATCAGTTATCAAAAGTCCAAGTTAGAATCCTATAAATACAGTACATCCCATGGTGAAAGGTACACACACAATTCTGACTCTCTCTTTTCCATTCACACGGCACACACTGCACACCAAATCGTGTTGTTGCTGTTGTGATCTTCTTCCTCCTTAAGTTGCTTCAATCCAATAAGCTTCTTAAGAGAGAAAGAGCCTGATCCTATATAAATTCGCCCAACACCACGTGCTGGACATTTTCTGTTCTCTTTGAGCAGAACATTGGCGCCATCTGTGGGAACGATAAAATTCGAATCCCACCAACTCGTAATGGCTAACACCAGAAGGCATCAGGTAGCTAGGCATGGAGAGCCGCCCAGAAACCTGAACCAAGAAAACATAATAGTAGAGGATGCACTTTCCCACACGATATCCTCCCTGACAGAACCAACAGCGCACACGCCGGCCAACCCTCCGCCCGAAGAGGAACCAGTGAACTCTCAGCGTTTCATCCAGAATGCTTTCCAGTCGTTGTTGGCCCATATGGAAAATCTGGAGAAGCGCTATGAACTCCAGCGGCAGGAGGATATTCAGCGCCTGATCACCCAATTGGAGGAGCGTGATAATCGTCGGAGAGAGGAAGAGAACCGACAGGGTGCCCACCGTATAGAACACAGCGTGGAGAACGAACACAATACGGAACACCCAGGAGACGCTAGGAGACGAAGACCAGAGACTTCAGCCTGTATTGGTGGAACGAGCAATAGGGACCCGGTCAGTCAGTCCGAGCAGGGGAGGATATCCCGCTCTCATAATGAGACATACCACCCCCCATCGGCCATAATACCGGACCCACTTGCGCAAGGACCGATAGGGAGAGTCGTTCGCCATCCCGGGCAAGGTGACGGCACATACCGACGAAAGTATCGCCGGGGTCATCAAAACAACAGCCAGTTCGTTGACCGAATTGTGGACGCTCAATTCCTGGAAGGTTTTGATGGCTCGTTCTTGTCCAAATATGATGGGAGCCAAGACCCACAGGTGCACATCGACGAATTTGACATGCAGATGTGTGTTAGAGGAATTGACGAACCCATCATCTCAAGAATCTTCGCCACCATGTTGACAGGAGCGGCCCAAACCTGGTTTCATTCCTTGCCGCCCCGGTCCATCAACAGTTTCGAAGATTTCGGCCAAAAATTTTTGCTGAATTTTGCAACGAGCAAAAAACAGTCGAAGTCTGAGTTTGCTTTGGGGAGGATACGACAGCAGCCTGGAGAAACTTTACAAAGCTACCTGGATCGGTTTAAAGAAGCTGCACTGCAAGTCCAAGGTCTGGAGGAGAAAGTGAACGTACATCTCATATCTGTCGGGCTTAACAGAGCATCTCGCCTTGCGAAATCAATATACAAAGACCCCGTGAAATCCCTGAACGAGTTCAGAATCCGATCCAAGAAGTACTTAGAGTTAGAGCAGATGGAGATAGCAAACTCGGGGCCAAGGGAGAGCAGAAAACCCTCGTCGCCAAGAAACCGACGTCAGGAAAATCCGCAAACCAGTCGGCAACCCGCAAACATGCTCACCAGCCGACCACCACGAGGGGGTCCTAACCCTCGTTTCAGACCTGGAAGGTACGAGTTGAAATATGACAAGTACACTCCGTTGAATCCTCCACGTGGTCAGATATGGAAGAAGGTAGCTTTCACCGACATGAGGAAGGTCGACCGACCTCCTCCAATATTAAGGAGAGAAGGATTGGATTATTTCTGGTATTGTGATTTCCACAATGCGCCGGGCCATACGACCGATCAATGCTGGGAACTTCGAGACGCCATAGAAAAGTTTGTACGAGAAGGAAAGTTACGACAGTATGTCATTCGGACTTAGGGACGCCAAGGAAAGAGAAAAGCCCAACCAGAAAGCAAGCAACGGGAAGACAAGAAAAGTAAGAAGGATGAAGAATTCCCCGAACCCGAGTTTGAGTGCAATGTCATCACAGGTGGAATGGGAGGAGGAGGAGATTCGGCCAACCAGCGAAAGAAATATCTCAAAGAGGTGATGTCGGTAAGAGACCGACCAAAGTTTAAGGGAAGCTCTAGTGAGAAGGTCAAAAAAGCCGACCCCCCATTGATTTACTTTACCGATGAAGACCTGCGAGGGGTGATGTCGGGCCATGAAGACGGCCTTGTCATAACGGGAACTGAGGCCAATTTCCGGGTCAAAAGGATATATGTTGACAACGGTAGCTCGGCCGACATCCTTAACCTGAGTGCGTTCAAAAAGATGAATTTGAAGATGGAAGACTTAAGACCGTGTCAGACCATGCTGTACGGGTTCAACGGCTTGGATACCAGCTTGAAAGGCGTTATTGACCTTCAATGTAACACCCCGGACGTCTCCGGCATGTTATCATTAATAATATCATAAGCGCGCTATCGACGTCAACAAACGCGTGGCGGAAGCGATAGAATCGTTTATCTTGATTACATTATGCATGGAATATAAAAACCACATAACAGAGAACATAAACAAGCCCCTGCTGATCCATATAAAACATAAACAACTATATAGGCAGAAGACATAAAAACCAAACTCATAAAGTCAGGAGGAAACATACTTAAACACATCCTCATCATCTGTACATGTACATGCTCAAACACAAGACCACAGCTGGGTCATACATTATAATATGTACAGGAAATGGTATACACATACCCTACAACTACACAGAGATCTAAGACCAGCTTCAACTCTTGAAGCTCTGCTCTGATCTTCTACTGCAGCCTCCCATCCAGCCTCTCAGGTTCACTAGGGCCTCCTGCCCTGAGGTCGCTCCTCTCCTCAAGAAGCACCTGAAAGCCACAAACCCCAAACAGGGTGAGACAAACGTCTCAGCAAACTCAGGGTTCTGGGAATCCTCCCTAACCCTGGTTCATCACCAAGCATAATCAAACATATAAACAGAGCTAAGGAAATCACACCAGCTCACACCTACAAAGCCTAGGACATAATCCTAGCTTTCACACATCCCAGTTCTTTGGGTCCATAACTGGATGCTCTCAGCATCAGAGGTATTCCACCTCATCATGGCTCTCTCAGCCCTCTCACAGAGATCAAAGCCATCCTCATGGCATCAATATCTCTCCTGGCTATCATAGCCTATCTCATAGACATCTCACAG
>PYAF01001240.1:103771-121918 GCA_007407185.1 Glycine tomentella | reverse complement strand
TTTCTCAAGGCTTGGACGGTCTATCTCATCAGATACCGTCTTCATGGCCTATAAGGCACCTCAAGCCCATCACAAAGGCTCTGGCATGTCTCAGATCAAGTGACTCAGTCCAAGTCACACATGCCCTCATCTAGAGCCAAAACCAACAGTCTCCAAAACACAAACTGAAAGCTAATCCTTCCTCCTCACATCATTCTAAACACTTCTCCCAACTGGACCCAGAGCTAATTCTAGCCCTATCACAGATGGGTCACTATTCACCCAAAACCCCTAAATACAAAATCAATCGGAGAAACTCGAGTTTCTTACCTCAGAACTGATGAGGAATGTCTCTAGGCTACTCTCCCTAGCCTTGGTGAAGCTGAACCACCGCCATTCCTCGCCAGACTCGAGCTTTCATCCACCTCTCTGGAGGTTCCTCAGAAACTGAAGGTTTTGGTGAAAGGGAGGAAGGATTCTCGCTCTCACTCGGTTTCTTGGAGGTTTACTGGGTTCTGGAGCGTTTAGGGGTCACAAAATATGGCCATGGGAGCTTGGAAATCTCTCCCATGGCTGTTGCACGTTTTGGGGAAGAAGAGAAATGATTTTCTCTCCCCAAAACGCGACCCTCGTAACTATATAGGCTGAACCGACCTTTCCACGCGTCTCGCGCCATTTATCACGCACGTCGCGCCACATGCACTGCCCATCCACGCGACTCGCGCCGTTTCTCCACGCGGCTCGCGTCATTCACTCGGGCCATCCACGCGACTCGCGTGGATCCCAAGTGACTCGCGTGACATGGCAGAGCCATCTGCCCTGATGTACACATATGACGCGCGTCGCGCCACATCCCACGTAGGTCGCGCCGCATGGCAGGAACTGCCTATTTCCACTCTTTTCAAGCCTTTTCTCTGGGTACCCATAAGCCCACTCATCACCCTTCCTCATGGGCTTGATCTAGGCTTAATTACAGGCTTAAAATACCCAGCATTACACACGCCGTGCCTGGCGCCATCCGTGCCAGATCTCAGGGTCCTTACATTCAACTTACGTTAGGGACGAGGGAAGGATTCAGATCGGAGAGGGTCACATTTATCGTCGCCGACTTCCCGTCACATTACAACGTTATCCTCGGCAGGCCGACACTTCATAAATGGGATATTCTTATGTCCACCAAGCATCAAAAAATGAAGATGGTCGGACACCTCGAAAAAATCATCACAATTTGCGGGGATCAAAAGGAATCTAGGCAGTGTTATTATAACACCGTCAGAGACTCTGAGCCCGGTCCGTCCTCCCCACCTCGAATCCGAAGAGGGGAATCAGCAGACCCCCCGGCTAGACCACGCCCAAGGAAACCAGTCAACCTGGTCGAGCTGGACTTACGAGAGGTGGAGGAATGGAGACCTGAGCCAGCTGACGAACTCGAAGACGTTCAGGTCGGCTCCTCTCCCGACCAGATCACGAAGATAGGCAAGCAAGGCGATTCGGAAGCCAAAAACAAATTGGTCCATTGCCTAAGGGAAAATCAAGACGTTTTTGCCTGGAAGGTGTCCCAAATACCCGGAATCCAACCCACCTTTTGTTGTCACAAGCTAGCAATATATCCCGGCTCCAAGCCAGTAGAGCAGAAGAACAGGAAGCTCGGCTCAGACAGAAGAGAGGCCCTAGAGAGACACATCGACGAATTAATTGAAGCCAGATTCATAAAGGAGATCCAGTACACGACTTGGCTCTCTAATGTCGTAATGGTAAAGAAATCTAACGGGAAGTGGAGAGTCTGCGTCGACTACACTGATCTGAACAAAGTTTGTCCTAAGGACTCGTACCCAATGCCGAACATTGACCAACTAGTAGATAGCTCGGCAGGTTACCAATGGCTGTCATTCATGGACGCCTACTCCGGGTATAACCAAATACCTATGCATCCGGACGATCGCGAAAAAACGGCATTCCGGGGCCTCAAAGCAAATTACTGTTATGATGTCATGCCTTTTTGGTTTGAAGAATGCCGGAGCTACATATCAGCGGATGATGAACAAGGTCTTCTCCGATCAGATTGGGCGGAATATTGAAGTATATATTGATGATATGATTACCAAAACTCCGGCATCCGGGAACCACATACAGGACTTGGAGGAAACATTCCAGAAGTTAAGAAAGCATGACATACGCCTCAACCCACTGAAATGTGCATTCGGCGTAAAGGCCGAAAAATTCTTAGGGTTTATGCTAACCCACAGAGGAATAGAGGCCAACCCAGACAAGTGCAAGGCCGTCCTGGACATGCAACTCCCCGCCAACAAAAGGGAGGTTCAACAACTGGCAGGAAGAATGGAGGCCTTGACCCGATTCCTCCTAAAGTCTGCAGAGAAAGCCCTTCCCTTCTTTAAGCTGCTAAAAAAGGAGGCTAGCGTCGGATGGAACCCGGCATGTGAGGAAGCTTTTCAGAAAATCAAAGCATGCTTAGTTTCGCCGCCAGTTCTATCCAAGCCAGAACCGGGCGAAACGCTCATCCTATACCTGTCAGTGGGCGAGGAGGCCATCAGCGCAGTATTGATCAGAGAGGTGGATAAGACCCAAAAGCCAGTATACTTTGTAAGTCAGGTCCTTAAAGGAGCGGAACTACGCTATCAGAAGCTAGAAAAGGTGGCTCTTGCGTTGCTTACGACGGCAAAAAGGCTCCGCCCATATTTTCAAAGCCATACAATCATAGTCCGAACGAATCAGCCCATTCGGCAAGTATTGCATAAGTCGGACCTGGCAGGGCGAATGATGAGTTGGGCCATTCAGCTGTCCGAATTCGACATCCAGTACGAAGCCCGCCACGCCATCAAAGCTCAGGCACTGGCCGACTTTGTGATAGAGTTAACCCCGACATCAGCCACCCGGGATGAAGGCGGGATGTGGAAAGTGCACGTAGACAGATCATCTAACGCCAAAGGTAGTGGAGCCGGCGTAATCATTGAGAATCCCAAGGGAGTATCTGTTGAGCAATCACTACAGCTCAATTTTCCGACCTCCAACAACCAAGCGGAATATGAAGCACTGATCGCCGGGCTAACACAGGCAAAAGAATAGGGGGCTTCAAAGGTTAATGTCTTCACCGACTCACAGCTCGTCTCTGCACAAATTGAAGGGAGATATCAGACCAAGGGACCTCTACTGGCCAAGTACCTGGCCAAAGTAAAAGAGATTATGGCAGAGTTCGACGAGGTGATAGTCGCCCATATCCCGAGAGGAGAAAACGCCAGAGCCAATATACTATCCAAGCTGGCTAGCACGAAGGGAACAGATAGGTCGGTTGTTCAATAGGAAGTCGCCCAACCAGCATGCGTCATGATCATCTTAACTGACGATGACTGGAGAAGACCCATCGTCAACTATTTAGAGCATGGCACAGCCCCCGACGACGAGTTAGAGGCAAAAAAGCTGATCAGAGATGCAGCAATGTACGTGATAGCCGACGGTGAATTATACCGACGAGGCCTCCATACCCCACTATTATTGTGTCTAAATTCAGATCAAACCGACTACGTACTCACCGAGGTACACGAGGGGATTAACGGCCAACACATGGGAGCAAGAGCGCTGGCGTTAAAAGCATTGCGCGCGGGGTATTTTTGGCCGACGATGAGAACGGACGCAACCGAGCATGTCAAGAAATGTGATAGCTGTCAAAAACACGCGAAAATACTGCGAGCACCCCCATCCGAGCTCGGACTGATCACTGCGCCATGGCCGTTTTATAAATGGGGCATGGACCTCCTGGGGCCATTTAGAGCTACGGAAGGACAAATGAGGTGGTTGCTGGTGGCCATCGATTATTTCACCAAGTGGATTGAGGCCGAGCCTCTCTCCACTATCACCTCGGCCCGGGTACAGAAGTTTTTGGAACGGACCATCATAGCAAGGTTCGGAATCCCAGCAGAAATTGTAACCGACAACGGGACACAATTTACCGACAACAAATTTAAAGCAATGATGACCGGCCTCCAAATTAAGCACCACTTCGCGTCTGTTGAACACCCGCAGTCTAACGGACAAGCCGAGGTGGCTAACAAAGTCATCCTCGACGGGCTAAAAAACCGAATGAACGAAGCCAGCCCAAATTGGGTCGAGCAGTTATATTACGTCCTATGGGCATACAGAACAACTATTCAGACATCTACCGGAGAAACCCCCTTCAGGATGACGTATGGGTGTGATGCCATGATACCAGTGGAAATCGGTCAGCCATCCTGGAGGAGGCGACACATAATTCAAACAGAAGATAATGACAAAGCATTGGCGGCCGACCTGGATATGATAGAAGAGGTCCGGAACACAACACACCGCCGAGACTTATGCAGTAAAAGCAAGATAGCACGAAGATTCAACAAAAAGGTGAAGCCGCGATCTTTCGAAGAGGGCGATCTCGTGCTCCGACGGGCCGACGTCAGAAATAAGAACGCTCAAGAAGGAAAATTAGCGGCCAATTGGGAAGGACCATACCGAGTCTCCAAAACATCGGACAAGGAGCATACTCGTTGGAAACATTGGAGGGAAAGCAGATCCGACGGACATGGAACGCGGACAAGCTGAAGAAGTAATACAGTTGATAGAAACACTAGTTTTCCAAAGTTCATGTGTTTTCCTTTAATTGGCCGACGGCCCGTCATTGGAATCATGGACGCCATGTCGTTTTCCTTTAATTGGCCGATAGGCCCGTCATCGGGATCATGGATTATTGCCTCATCGTGTGTTCCCTTTTAGCGGGCTACCTAGCTCGTCATCGGGGTCACGGGAGGATATTATGTTGGATGTATCACGTTTCTCATTAATAGATTCAGGGATGTACAACCTGTATAAATCGGTCATTGAGATCGTGAAAATCTATAATCTTCGAAGAAAATTAATAAAATCCCTGTTCCAAGGAACGTCTTTATTGTGCACAATTTTTATTAGTTGTTTTGCATTACGGACTTGACCAAACCGGTGTAACCATTTAAATCAGGTGACTCATCGGTTCAGCCGAAAGAATTACATCTGTAGTAGTTGCAAATGCAAACAGTTGAAATGGGAACATAACCCCAGAATGCCCGACCAATGGTCTCGGCTAAACAATTAGCCATTAGAGCTAAAATAGAACGCCCGACCAATGGTCTCGGCTTAAGTAAACATTTGGAAAACCCCAAAATTACGTCTGGAGACCGATGAACGATCTCGGCCAAAGATAGACAAATTGGTCATTAAGGCCAAAAACAACATAAGCAAAACACGAAGTGGTTGAAAGTAAAAAATAGTCAGATTAACAATAGTTGTGCGATGTCAAACAAAACAGAAATTGTTCAATAATAATAACAAAAGAAACCGGCATCCCGGCCCTTCAGTCCTCCCCGTCAACAGGGGGTGCAATGTCCTCCGACATGCCCTCCGAGCTTTCTTCTTCCTCTTCACTCTCGGAAACCGCAAGCAGCTGGCCGTCCCCGACATAAGATCTGAAGTGCATATCGTCGGTATTCAAGCTAACACCGGGGTTCAAGAAACGGAGCTGACTCACGGCGTTATCAAATGAGGCAGCAATGGACTTCTTCATCTGAGTACGAACAAGGACGAGCTCGCTCAGATGCTCTTTCTCCTCCCTGTTCTTCTTATCGTTAAGAGCGATGAGCTCGTCGCAGTGCTTACAAATTTTGACCGCCCTTTCACGTGCTGCAGCCAGGTTCGTCTCCAGTTTAGCGATGGTAGGGCGGGAGGATTCGGCCTCTACTTGAAAAGCTCTCAACTGAGTCCGAGTAGCATCAAGTTCGGCGACTAACCTGGCCTCGGATTCCCGAGAGGCATGGAGCTCGGCAGCCAGTTTAGCCGACGATTCCTGAGAGGCCTCGTGGCCAGTTTTGCCGCTGATTCTTGTGCTTCCTTGACTTCGGCCTTAGAAGCCTCCAACTCCCCCACCGAGACTGCCACACTAGCTTGAGCGGAGTCTAACTCTTGCCGAAGCCGCTGAGTTTCGGCCTCGGAAGCCTCAAGTTTGGCAGCAACCTTGCACAACTTCCTGTTCAAAGAAGACAAGCTCCCAAGCAGAGTAGCAGTCTTCAAACAGGCCAACTGCATGGAGTCCAGCTCCTTTAATTCAGGATCAGAGAAGATAATCCCCTCCGAATACCTTTTAGGCGCCCGAACGACTTCAAGAAGTTCTTGGGTCATGCCTTGATTCCAAAGGCAACGGGAGGGTAATTGAACATATTCTGCGGTTGACTCAGCCACTTAGAGAGGCTAAACATGAGCGCCCTCGTACATGGGTTCGGCCGTGGGGGGAGATTGGATGCGATCCTCTTCGACCGACTCAGCCACTGGAATAGAGGTCGGAATGGGAATGTCGGCCGAAGCGGCGGCTTCAGAAATAACCTCTTCCACCGGGTCATCATCAACAACAATAGTGGCCACAATCACAGGAGGAGGCGGTGGAAGGGTGGAGACAGCAACCGGAGTTGTCGGAGCAGAAGAAATCGGAATCTGATCAGATTCACTAGCGAAAGCCTTACCCTTCCCACCGGCAAGTCGGCGTCTCTTGCGGGACTTCAAAAGGGCAAGATGGGTTGGGAGGCTAGCCGAATCCATTTCAATTGTTGCACAACAAAGTAGGAGAAACATTAGGAATACAAGGAGAATATGTAAAACTGGCCAAAAGAGACCCAAACTAACCACATTGAACATAATAGTTTATGGATGCCAAGTTCCCAGAATCTTTGCATGAAAGTATCCGAGCCGCAGAAGTAACCTCGGAATCCGACAACTGAGTCTCATCGACTCGGTAAGAAGAAGGGGGGAAATCGTGATGACGGGAAGACCAATATAAGGGGAACCTCCAGGACCCCGGGGAAGAACTAGAAGAACCAGAAGGACTCAAGAAAAAAGGACATCGGCCGGGGTTGGCAACGACTTTAAAGAATTTATCTTTAAAATTTTTGAAAGAATCAACAAATAAAGCAAAAAGCCGACGGTCAGAACCACGGTCGTTCCGACCACGGAAAGAGGTCCAACCTTTCCGGTTGGCGGGCTCCTTACCCGATCGGCTGGTTTGAACAGAGAAAAAATAAAAAAAATAAAGGGCAAGTACAAGAAACTTCAAGTTTTTGACACAGAATTTCAAAGGCAAGCATAAAGGCCCAACCATTGGGGTGAATTTGGGAAGGGGCGACATGCAGATGGTCTAACACCTGCATTTGAAAATCGCTCAAGGGAAGTCGGATCCCTACCCTGGTAATTATCTCACTATAAAACAGAAAGAAATCAGGATCATCGCCCTCCCAGACAGAACAAACAGGTTCACCTGGGCGGGGCAAGCAGACGGAGAATTCCTCAGAAGCATTGAGAGACAATTGGGAAAGGGCTTCGGAATCTAAAACCGAGGAATATTGTAATACTTCATGAGTCACCCATGGAAACTTATTCGATAGGGCGAGGGAGACAGTGGTAGAGTGAGACCCAGTCGCCGAATCCCTAACACTTCCGGCACGAGAGCCCATAATTACCTACGACAATAGAAAAACAGCAATTAGTAAGAGTACCTGGACGGTGAACCAACGAGGGGTTAAAAATTGACAAAGTCCGGGCTGGCGCGGACACCGACATGCTAACATTTAATGTTGGTGGCAGCACATCAGGGAGTTTGGGAACCTTGACGGGATTATGACGGCATCTATCTAATAGATCATAGGCTTGCCTATCCATATCTATGCTAACTAAATACATAAACTCTTCCACACATTTTGGACAAGGCTCATACCGGATTGTAAATTGTGATTGGGACATAGAACCATCCCTAGGGGCAGCAGTTAAAGGAGCAGGAGATTTAGGGTGTGTCTTAGACCCTAGCGAAAGTAGGGCAGACCTCTGTCGTGAAGAGGAACCTAACCCAGAGGACCTTGAATGAGAACGACTAGAGGGATGAGAAATTGAGGATTGTAAACTGCTAGGGGTAGAAGGAACCCTAAGTAGAGATTTTTTCTTCTCCTCCTCAGATAGGGATAGACCATATAGCCAGAAGGCAGCGCGAGGAGGAATCGTCCTACGAATCTCTGCCTCTTCCTCGGGAGTATATTTCATGATGGAAGCGCTACAATGTATAAGAATTGGGAAAATGAAAGAAACAAATAGAGTTCGCAGAAGGGTACGAACTAAAAGAGAAAAGGGGGAAGAATGCAGAACTAACAACACCAGTAATGTCCTGAACCCAAGAAGAAAAATAAGAAATGATAATGAGGACAGAAGAAAAAATACCTGGAAAAGAGAGGATGGTCGAAAGGAAGCAGCAAGGGGCAAAAGCTCGCACACAAGAGAGAACGCAGCGCAGGGATGAGAGAAAGGAGGGGCAATGTGGAAAATGAAACGACAATAGGAAATGAAACGCTACACACCCATTAGATAAGAGAGTAACCGTCGAAATTCAAAAAGGAGAACGTGGGGATAGTAACTGGCAGGCATTGAAAGACGTAGAAATGGCGGTTACGTCATTACTGCAGAAAAGGGATGACCAAAAGCGTGAAACAACACGGACACGTGGCACCCCAAGAAAGGACGCTTTGTAGCTCAACAATCAGGGCTAGTTATCAGTATCAACGCAGGCTGCTGGAAAAGACAAGACATAGCTCGGCACTGATGTCAGCGGTAAACCCCGCACACGGTCATCTTGAGCAATGTCGGCCTTAGGTATGGTCGGCTCCGGATGGAATCGGTTACGATTACATGAGATCGGCTTAGAAGTCCCGTCACATGAAGTCGGCCCAAGGGTCCCATTCACAGAAGATCGACTAAGAGTCTAGTCGGATCTTTACACATCCCGGTCATCAAGAATCCTAGATAACCGGGCTGAGGGGCATCTGTTACGGATAAAAGATACGTATATTATCTTTATCCTATTAATTCAAATATTTAAATCTCCATCAAATCTGTTATCAATGGCAAGGAAATAATCAGAAGATAGAAGATAGAATTGATATCTTCCAGTTATCAATATCTCCACATATCATGGAAGAAGATATTGGGCTTCAATCATCAGTTATCAAAAGTCCAGGTTAGAATCCTATAAATACAGTACATCCCATGGTAAAAGGTACACACAATTCTGACTCTCTCTTTTCCATTCACACAGCACACACTGCACACCAAATCGTGTTGTTGCTGTTGTGATCTTCTTCCTCCTTAAGTTGCTTCAATCCAATAAGTTTCTTAAGAGAGAAAGAGTCTGATCCTATATAAATTCGCCCAACACCACGTGCTGGACATTTTTTGTTCTCTTTGAGCAGAACAGTTTTAAATCATCAAAAGATTTAGTAAATCTTTAGCAAATTATTTTTAGAATAATAGTTCCCGCTGAATAAAATCCGCAGAAAGATTATGTGCGAATATACATTCACAAACAAATTCCAATGCATTTTGATCCATAAAAAAGTCACAACAAATACTTGCGAATTTTTTTTCACGTAAAAAACCACATATTTATTGTAGATTTGCTTTACAAATAAATTCGCAGCAAATACCTATGGATTTTTTTCACAAATAAATTTAAAGAAAATTACCAAATTTCTATTAGTGAAACATTTTCCACCAAATCAAATCAATCAAACTGTTTCAAATCATCTTAAAGTATCATAATATAAACAAAAACATATATATGATAATGAAATACAAGGCACATGAAGAATTCATTATGATAAATAATGAGATTAAGGTATGAAGGATTTAATTTTTATCCCTGCTACATAAACTGCAGACGTAAATATTTATGTCATCAATATTAAAAGCCTTTGATTAAAAACCAGCAATAGTAGCCACACATCTTTTTTAATATATATTAATATAATTAAAATGTAGGCCTTATCTTCCACATCTCCAGCGGATACGTTTCATATGCAAAGGGAAGCGAAGCATTGTCATGAAATTTCAATCTGGACCGATCAAAACGTTAATACAGACAATAATTAAAACAAGCATTTCAATATCAGCATATAATAATAACTCATGTATACAACCACAATTAGATTCATAAGTCTCAACTAAACTTTTAAATGCACATATATATCCAAATAAAAGTCTTTTGCCAATTTCGATTAAAAACAATAATAATATACACACCAGAGAGAAATAAATATTAACCGCAACATTTTTTTAAAAGGTACAGACTGCTTATACGTGAGTTTCGTTCCTAGAAAATTTCAAATTCAAAACATAAGGTTTTTCTCTTTAAGATTGTTAAATAAAAAGAATTAGGAAACCATAAACAACAAACATAACAATGGTATTTATCACATTAGGAAACCATAAACAACAAACATAACAATGGTATTTATCACATAGAATCAAAACATATAATTTTTTACAACAGCTAATATAAAAGATAAATATAATAAAAGAGAGGTTTAGAAAAGTCTAGGTTGAAGTGCCCTATGTGTTGTCCTTAAAGAGAAAATACCCCAGTTGACCAGCAGTAAATTATGTTGATCATCCAAGAATCTAGAAGGAGTGGTTGAATACATTCTTTTCAAAATATTTAACAAATAGTTATTTAAATCCAATTAAATTTTACTCCTCATGGTAATTAAAGTTTTCTCAAAAACTTGTTATAAAAGATTTTCTATCAAAGAAAACAATGAATACACAAATCAATGAAAAAATAGAGTTTTATGGTCCTTTCATATCAATTTCATTACCAAGATTGATTAATGAAACAAAGGTTTAGAGAAAGAGAGAATCACACTCAAAATTTATATTGGTTCAGTCCTCAAGGAGACCTATATCCTATTTTTCTAAATCCCTTAGAACTTCTACTAATAGAGAACCAAGTACAAGAGAAGGATCAAGAGTTGAAACCTTATTAACTCACAAAAATCCTTGAAGACCCTAATCAAGGTCAAAACCTAGAAAGAATTTGAAATAAGATTAAATACACCTTAATGTGCAAATTCCTATATCTTCAAGCTCTTCTGATCCTTTCTTTCTCAAACCATGATGAAGAATGAATGAATCTTGATCATCATGAAACTCTTGTTGAAATGTAGTCAGTTCCCTTAGATGACTCTCAGAAAGTGTTTGTTAAAAGATAAGATCAAATCAAGAGTCACTATGAGAGAGAACAAATGAAGATATTTATAATTTTAACAAATAAAACATATTTAATTAATTAGAAAATTGTGTAATCGATTAACTCATTCAAATCCGTTTTTGTTTGCATTTCCAGAGACAAGGTAAACGATTACAGACTTGGATAATCAATTATCTCATTTCACAAAGAACTTCTCAAGTTTCTAGAGTTATGGAATAATCAATTATCAAGTGTGATAATAGATCATTTCATTACACATAGAACTCCTAAAATTTCCAGACACAATCTAATCGATTACGAAATTTGGTAATCGATTATCTAGTGACTTATAGACTTCCTTCTTGATAATCAATTAATTCAATAAAACTTGCCAACATTTCAAGAGAAGTAAGTTTGAGATTAATATGTTCTAACATTACTAAATTTGATAATCGATTATACAATGTTAAATTCATTATTTATAAAAAAATTTGAAATCAATACATTTATCTTCTCATATTTAATTACTATTATGTATAGATAATAAAACTAAGTTTAAAACACTCAACATACCTAATTTAAAAACATACAATACAGATGTCACATCTTTATATACAAACATGTTTGACATTATAAAATTATTAAAATTAAAAGATCCTAACTAATTTTCATGACTTCAATCTCTTTGATTCAACAAATTATAATTCACTCCTCTCCAAATATACGTCAACTCGTCAGACTAATCATGTGTAGTGGAAAATCTCCGAACCAAAGAACACAAAACTCCAAAACATTTTTTATATAGTAATATAATTTTATAAAAAGGAAAAAAAAGACAAATATGCGCTGTTTGATTTTAGTATGGGTATCCTTTTTGCTCAAGGCGAAGATATATCTATATATATATATATATATATATATATATATATATATATATATATATATAGCCAAAGAACTTCAACGTTCAGCAACATGGGTAACAAACAGAAAATATTCTACGTGCAGCAACTGTCTTTCAACGGATAGAAAAAGGCTAAAACTTTCCCCAACTGCATGAGCTTAATTAGGAAAAGATTTGATCGACCTCGTAAAACTACTATACCTTCATAAAAGATAGGAAAAGATATGGAAAACAAAATATAGTGGGAAGCTTTAAGAATTACTGGAAAACTAATTCTAAAAAAACATATTTTTTCTTCTAAAAAACAAAGCTGATAAAAGAAAATATTTTTACGTTAAATTTTAAATTATAATAAAATATTTTCCAATTGCTATCACGAACGTAGAAAGCCTCAATGATTGCATTTTTTCTCTCATTTAGTAAAGCCACCACCAATCTTGTCTCTCAATTTGGCATCTGATTACATAAGCCACAGGAGGGTAGCTCACAGAACTCAACAAACAACTACCATGCATTGCACCCAATCTCCAATGCTTGGACGTATTAACTACTACAAAAAGGACATTTAAAGACGCGCTATCAAAGACGGTTGGAGCATAACCGTCTTAATTAGTGAGGATTTGCGTAAATAATTTATCATTTACGAAGACGGTTATTGAACAACCGCCTTAGATACTGTAAAATGAAGACGGGTTGAACTGAGAACCGTCTTTGTTTCCTAGCACCACTGCAAATTACGACACACATTTAAAGTCGATTTTAAAATAACCATCCTTATTTAAATAGTAATGGCAATTTTGTAAATAATTAGATATTTTCTCCCCCGCGTCTCTTCCTCTCCTCTCGTTCTCATATTCAACCCTAACCCAAAACCCCTTCCCTCGACGTCTCCCCTTCCTCCTCTCCTCCCTCACCCCAACGGCCCTCGTCATTTACTTTGCAAGGAATCCGAAAGAAAGCTAGGAATCCGACAGCCTGTAGAGGATCAAGCGAGCCTTGGCGGAGGCCATCGCCGTCAACAGAGACGATGGTGGAGACCACACAGTCTTGGTGATGAGATCGACGGCGAACCGGGAGATTGTAGTGCAAAAGCCTAGATAAGGACACTAACTTCTGCCTCTTCATGCCTCTCTTTGAATACACTTTTACCTTTTGCCATTTAGTTAAAATACTGTGTTACTGCTCAAATCACTTAAGAGATAATGTGCTCCAGAACCGTCTTTGAATCGCTTATATGTAGTAGTGATTGAGTGTAACACAGTTGCATCTATCTTCAAAGAATCACGTGTGCATGATCTTGGTGCTTGCATTCGTAACTCTTACTAATGGAGATTTTATCACAGCTCAAACCTCTTTCAACACCGCGGGATTCTGCCACCAGCAGAAGCTGAGGCTTCCAGCCTTCTAGCAGCTATCCAATGGGTTCTCAAATGGGCCTCTCTAATGTTGTGTTTGAAGTAGATTGCAAGCAACTGTTTGACAATCTAAGCTCATTTCTCCCTATGAATTCTGATAATGTTTAATCATAAAATCTTGTAAGGATCAACTCAGTTTAGCTAGTAACTCGTATCTGAGTTTAATTCATAGACAAGCAAATCAAATTGCTTTTCATCTTTCGAGTGCGTCTATATTGTTCTCTACTCTGCATTTTTTTACAATCATTTGTATCAATTCTTTGATTATTAATGAAATGATAGAAGCATCTTTCTTTTAAAAATAAAATGTATATTTATAGCAAGAGTTTAAGAAATTATATGCCAAGTCATAATTATTTTAATTTCATCACCTTTATTAAAATGATTTTCATTACCTTTATTATCTTCACTTATTGTAAATAAATGACATTGGTTAAAATGGGAAGCAAGAAAAATTGAGAAAAAAAATTGTACCAAAAATTGACACATGTACAGATAATTTTAGTCGATCAATTGTCTTCTATATGATATATAATTTAGATATCTCTATTTTTTTATCCATAAAGTTATGCTTTTGTTATTTTTTTAGTTTAGACTACAATTATTCTTTACGGAAGATAATCTTCATCAAACCTAGTATGATGACTAATTAGTTTAATTAGTGAACTTGATAAATTATTATTTCGTTTTTTTATCCATAGGAGTCTAACACATATACAAAGGGGTTTATAGCAACTCATACACGTTATCAACCAACTAAACTAGATCCCTTATTCTATAATTTATTGTTTGGCAAAGTAAATCAAAGTCAATATTTTGACCGGGTCAAATCATAATATCGTCACTACAATTTAATGTTACATAGAGACAGAGCAATCTGTGAGAGTGAATGATATATGGTCTCTAGTCATTGTTCAAACTGAAACTTGTAATTCATCAAGCTCTTCGTAGAACAAAGAATGAAAATGTATATCATTAGACTGTTTCTTTGATTGCATTTATAAGTATTAGAAATAATGTACATATAAGCAGCAGTAACCCTGTACTTCTAATGTCAGTATGAACAAATTATCTTTTCCTTAATTCTTTTGATGGATGAAGATTGCAATGCATGAATTGTTTCAATACTCAGCCACAATATCTTTTGCAGTCTGGCCCCCTTCCCCTGCATAGAATCCAAAGAAATCTACGCATCTTTTACCAGCAGCTAGCATCACCACCATTCCTCCCAACAGAAACAAAGAACAATGTCTAATATAAGTTCTCCTAATTCTACCATACACAGAAAGGTTGTTTCCTATATTCATTTATTCAACCTCCTTTTGGAAATATACAAGTGCTGCACTAGTACCTTTTCAGCAAACTTCTCATACGAACTAAGAACCATGCTTTTAATAGTGTTTTGTGCTTTCTCCAACCATTAAAGTACTTACCAATCACCTTTTTGTAACTAGGCCTTTGCTGAACCAAAATCCAGTACTCAGCAATGTTTGGCCTCCCAGTTATGTACTCATTCTCTAAATCCAAGAGTTCTAAACGAGCTAATACTGGAATGAGCATCACATCAGCCATGGTAAACTCCTGACCTGCCAAATGAGGTGTTTCACTCAGCTGCCTCTCCATCTCATCAAGCAGTCTAACCAAATGCTCCTTGCTCCTTTTCAAAACATCTGCTTCTTTCAATTTCTCTTCAGTCTCGTAGGCTTCTTTCAACTTCCTATGGTAATCACTTGCTAATTCAGGTGACTCGGACATGCGAGCAATCGCCACTTGCCTTATGAACTTGGAAACATAAAGGCGGTATTTCTCGGGTATGTGTGAAAGTGTGAAAAATTTGGGGTCCCAGTCTTGTATCTTCTGCATCCATTCAATCACTTCCCTGCTATTGGCACTGATACTCTCAGCCCCTGAGGAAACCACAGCAATTCTTTCTATGTACCTGAACATTCAATGCAACCGTAAAACTTCTAATTTTTAACATAAGATTTGATAGTAACTTCCAATTGTACACATTCTTTATTCTTAGTGTGCAGAAAGCTCAATATTTGATTAAGCATTATCAAAAAACAATACAAACCACTCAATTTTAAGGTTTTCAAAACAAGGGTCTACAACTGCAATTTTAGCAGTAACGTCAAGGATTTTGGACTCTCCTTGACCACACAACCACATTTATCTACAATTTCCCACAACATCAAAGATTGCAACGAAACTGTGTCCACAACCGCAATTTAAAACATCGACATTATCTAAAGTGCATATACAATATTATGCTTTAAGGGAATTGGTTTTGGAGTAATGAGATGAAGAGAACAGCTTGCTCAGCAATCAATTTTTCAACTGTTTTTTCTTTGGTATTTTCAATTTCAAGTTCCACATAACTGTTCCAAAGTAAAGTTCTTTTATGCACATCTATTCATGTAAAAGTAGAATAGAATGATACAAAAGGGTGTGAGGAATAGGACATACTGGATTATATCAATAGTATTGTAAATTATGTGAGAGCCATTTTGGAAAACCGGGACTCTTCCATGGCGATTCATCTTGAAGAAAGTGGAATCCAAGTTCTTGCCAGTAATGGGATTGACATGGTGAGATGTATAATCTAAACCCTCCTCCTCCAATGCAAGTCTCACCCTCTGGCTTTCCAAATCCAAGGGATGATGATATAACTGCATTTTCTTATCAGCTCTTGGGATGTTTCTTGCAGGTAGTGTGCTAATAGTTAAGCATTGCTGAATTAACACTAAACATCATACAGAAAACATTGAGAGAACATTCAGGGCTGCAAAACAATGATACCATAATTGTCTTAAGAACAATCATAAGTAATTACTAAATTAATTGCCGTTGTCCTTTGGTCACTCAAATTATTACTAACATGCTATAGGAGCTTCATCTAATGAATGAAAATTGATGCATAGTGCAGAAAATTAAAGCCACAAATCTCAATTGGATACAATACAACAGAACCAGATTGGGTCCTATTAATATAAATTTTCTTATCTGAGCTCATCATAGCCGTAGAGGGTAAAGGGGAGGGCCAATTCAGATGTAGATTATATGCAGACCAGACAAAATTTAATCACTCACCACCATAAAATTTGATTTCTAACTGATTTGGTAAGTACTTGCAATGCAAGCACTAATCAAATCAACTAATCAGCACACATGCACCCTTTCGGAAATGGGGTTTTGAGGATCGAGGGAGAAGATATTTTGGAAGATTAAGATTCCGAAGCTCAAATTCACATAGAAAACAATCAACTTAGTTGTAAATAACCAATAATTATGACCAAAACTCCATAACCAACCATCCATAGTCCAAACCATCATCGAGAAGATAATTGAATAAATAAAAGTATCAGCAATAGATATACAACATGGGATTATCTAAAAACTCATGCAAGACAATCTCACAACAAAATTAAAGTGAAGATACAACATAAGCATAAGCAGACAAGAAATTGACAAGGTAATGGTGTTTGGAGAGAGTGGCATACATACCCAGAGAGAAGCAGAGAAGTGGAATAAAGAAGGGAACAAGGTAGCGTTGAGTTGGGATTTTGGAGAATTTTGCAGGAGACAACAATAAAAAGCTGAAAAGGCTTAAACTAAACTACAAAGTGAAAGAGTAAAAAATATGCAAAGTACGAACCTTCCATAACTTTTACACTACATTACTGGATTGTGGAAAACCAAGCTCTATGTGTACCCGTGTTGTTCGGTTTTGGACACGTAGTTCACAAATAGTATCTGATAATATAAAAAGTAACATCGATAATCTGGGGAGCAAAAAGGATTCATAAATATATCATAATTTCAACATTCTGATAATACAACCAGTAACGAGTGTAATGAGTTTAATTTCGATGAAGTGAAAGTGCGGTTTTATACTTTAATAATTTAATTATAAATTATTATTTAAATTATTTTAAAATTAACAAATTTATATACGTACTGTATAAATTTTTTTATATTTTTTCCTCAAAGACAATTATACTCCCTCCATTCTTCTTTATTATAAAGTTCAAATTAATAAAATTGGATTTTAATTTTTTTTCATAAGTACAATTTTTTATACATTAATTTTTTTTTTTTCACAAAAATGTCATTCATTAATGTTATTCCCAAATTTAACATAATCTTCCTACAATGATGCTACTATGTATGCTTCTCCAAGTACATTGTGATGGTGGAGCATGTAAGAAAAACTGAATAATCTAATCATGCTTATATATAAACAACATAAACAATTAGATTAAGTGCGAAAAAATTAAGATCAAAAATACCTCCCGCCATTGCTCACTATTTTGAGTCTTTGAATTGCATTGAAGATCTCTCTTGAGTCTTCTAAACTCTAATTATAAAGCACTAGATGGTGTATATGCTGATGTATATAGAATTAGTTTAGGAACCCAAGAAGGCTGTAGGCACACTTATTTATAGACCCCTTGCCATCAAAGGGTCAGTTACGGTGTGCTAAAAGAAGAGACGTTAATGTTGCAAAAAAATAGGGAATGTGGGTAGTGGTTAGTTTCCTGAATTATTGTTGACCACTGTCAGGTTGGTTACAGATATTTTGTAATTTCAAAATAAAAACCAACATTCTCCCACTTGGTCAACATGTCCCTTAATTTACATAACAAGAAATAAAATGCATGAATCATGGCGATAAGTCCTCTTAATAATGAGTATTACCTTCCATGTATTACAATGCATTATATCCCTTAGCCCAAACAACTTAATGAATAAACCCAATGTTTATTCTAGGTCCAAACTTA
>PYAF01001240.1:80227-100794 GCA_007407185.1 Glycine tomentella | reverse complement strand
ATGATGAATAAAATTCTCATATACAATTGCATAATTGAAACATAATATTATGCACTTGATTTAATATATATGCATAGAATAAACTCTTCCATAATATATTCATGCATAAAACAAATCAAAATTCTACAAATTTCCAAATTAAATAGGAATGCATGAAATGTATAAAATGCAGAAATAGCAAGTACAAAATGTTTTTTTTATTACTGTTCATCATCTTCAACCTTGAGTTGGGTCACTTTGACCCAGTTGCAACCCACGGACCCAAATTAAAATCCAATGGTTTTTCAACCTTTTTCAACACCGAAATCCATGTTTTAATTTACATAAAGCTTAGAAAATCAATTTTCATATGATTCCAAAGCTTCTTAATAATTAAAACGTTCACATAAAATACTCATATTTTAATAAAATAATATTTCACATATATGAGTGTCAAACAAAAGCAAGGCAAGGGCAATAAATGGGCTCTGATACCAAATGTAAGAAAAACTGAATAATCTAATCATGCTTATATATAAACAACATAAACAATTAGATTAAGTGCGGAAAAATTAAGATAAAAAATACCTCCAGCCATTGCTCACAATTTTGAGTCTTTGAATTGCACTGAAGATCTCTCTTGAGTTTTCTAAACTCTAATTCTAAAGCACTAGATGGTGTATATACTGATTTATATAGAATGAGTTCAGGGACCCAAGAAGGCTGTAGGCACACTTATTTATAGACCCCTTGCCATCAAAGGGTCAGTTACGGTGTGCTAAAAGAAGAGACGTTAATGTTGCAAAAAAATAGGGAATGTGGGTAGTGGTTAGTTTCCTGAATTATTGTTGACCACTATCAGGTTGGTTACAGATATTTTGTAATTTCAAAATAAAAACCAACAGAGCATACATATGAAAACACTCTTGACTCTCAAGTTAAAGGTGTAGAGGAGAAAATAAATATCAAGAATAAGTTAGAGTAAACTTTGTTACTTGAAACTTTTGTGATCCCTTTATAGAGGTAAAATTAAGCCTATGAGCTATAATTTTCCTAATTAGATTATGTAAAATAACGTAGAATATGATCTTATATCCTCTTATCTTATGTGCTATTTTTGTTCCGAATATGATCTTAAACCAATAAACATTTATTCATGAGGAGTTTCTCTAAATATTTAAGAGATCTACTCAGTCAATTACAAGTATGGAGACTTGTTGAATTTGAGTAATACAATAAACATTTGTTCTAGAATGATTTGATATTGGAGAAACATAATCCATTAATGTTTGATAGTTTTGTTTACAAGGATAATTTAAAAAACCAATAATACTAATTGAAGACAAATTTAATACTCTCAACAAAATTAACCAAATTGCTTAATATGTATGAATTTGTTAATTCCACCTTGTAATAAACTAAATAAAGACATGAAGGAGTATATACTTATTCAAATCAATTGATAGTACCAATATATATAGAGAAATTTTAAATTAAGAAATCTCACAAAATATATTTTAGGCAAATACATTTAAAAAATAAATCTCTCTAAAATACAAAATAGTTTCTGCTATTTTTAATTCATAAAAATATATAATTATCTTAATTAAAGTAATTGTAGTCAATATAATTTTCATAATTTGAACATTGATAACACAAATATATTATGACTCGAATTAATTGATAATACAAATGTAAGTAGTTTTTTTCCCTCTACTATATCATGTTGATCCAATCATATATGATTTGATTACATACATCAATGTTTAAAATAATCACAATATCATTATAAAATGCATAGATCAATTGACATGAACTTGTTTCACTTTAATAAAAGGTCTCAAATTCAAATCTTAGATATATTCAGTTCAAATTTAATTGTATTAAATACTTAAAAAGGGAGAACTTTGCTATTCATAATGATCATGTCCGATTCAAACAAGATTGTCTCTTATGCATGATATCTATTTTTAAACAAAAAAATATAACTACAATATTTGCAAATTACAAATTAAAAGTATTCAAACAAAGACTTCTCAAATTTTATTTTTCATTTTAGTTACGAACAAGTGTCTCTAGCATATTTTTTCTAACAAATACTTTTTCTAGATTAAAATTTATTGAAAAGTACAAAATCAAGATAGAAACTAATTAAATGTAATGTGAGACCCATAAACATTATGATTTTTTAATAAATTCAGTAGTAAAAAGTGAGCTCAAATGAGTATTTGAAAGAGTATGTTAATAATATTTCTCTTTAAGACTATTTAGAGGAGGTTATCAACAATTCATTTATTTAGACTTATGTTTGAAGTACTTATGAGAGGTTTCGAGAGCTTGCAAAAATATCTTATATATGACTGGTCCATAAGATGTTTTTAGCTTATTTTCACAAGTTTTCCAGGATAGATTATAAGAATAACTTATGCAGAGCTTACGAAAAGACCCAAATCCCGCTAAGGAAAAAAAATATAAACCATGCATGAGTGTTCTCTATTTTGTTATGTTTTTTTTTCCTTCAAATTAAATATTTTATTTTATTTTTTCTTCACCCAGATTAATAAAAATATTCAATCATGAAAACATCAAATTATAGTTATTTATTCCTATAAATTTATTTTTTATATGTTTCCTTTTTTATACCAAAAACATAATTCAATTAATAATATTTTTATATATTTCTTCTAGTAATTTCTTTATACGTTGTGTGTATGATTAATGATTTAATTAGTTTATTTATTTATTTTTAATCATGATTTCTTTTCTAATTTTTAAAATGAGACAACATCTTATTAATGCTTACGTAGCTATTTAAACATAAATAACTTATAATATAAGTTGTTATATAACAAGAATTTGTTAAAAAAGATCTTAGTTAAGATGCTTTTCAAACAGATCCTATGATATCATTTGAAAGAGCTTATTAACAATTTATTTAGACTCATTTCTTGCGTCATAAGTACTTATAAGAGTGTTTTTTTTTTTTGAAAGCCTTATGAAAGTGTTTGAGAGAGCTTACGAAAAGTCATAAGATGTTTTTAGCTTATTTTCATAAGTTCTAAAAAAAATAACTTATAAAATAGCATACATGCACAAAGCTTTTATGGAAAGACCTGCCTTAATTTGAATTCCAACATGATAGTTATAGTTATATTTCTTCTATCATTTTTTTTATTCCCCTTTCATCATTATTAAATTTATTTATTTATTTCATAGACTCAGTTTTTTTTTTTATCTTTTATCTCTAAAGAAACATTTTAACTTTTTTTAAAAATCTATCTTCTACTACTAATACAAAAATAGGTAGAGTAAAAAACTTATAAAAGCTGCATTTAAAAAATTATAATATTATAGAAGATATATTTGTATACATCATATATAATTCTCTTTTGTTTGGTTTGATATAAATAAGAGGGAATTTCTGAAGAAGGGAAATTCAAGTCAAGATAGTTTGCAATAGTTTAATTAGTTTATGCATGAGTGTGGTGAACTTTTTAAAAAGGTTTTAAGCAACTAGTTGCATTTGCACTATGTTTTACGGATGGACAAACTACGAAAAGTAGAAATCAATTTTGTAGAGATTTATTTTTATGATTTGGGTAATTAACATTTTTTTTATAATTTAGTTACAAAAATAACTATGATGCAAAGTAAATTTGAAATTTGAAAAACTAAAATAAAAAATAAAATAATAAAGTGTAAATAATAAGATTAATTTTTGGATACATAAATAACTAAGCTTCAAATTAAAATACACTTATACAATTTTAGCATTAACTAGGTTAAATATATTATTCCTAGATGTTTCATTTCATAAACAAGTCAAGGAAAAATATATATTCTTTTTTTTTACAAGAACCAAATATGTATTATGAGAATATATATCAAATAAATATTAATTAATAATCAAGTGTATGTTTATTTTTTCCGAAGTTAACTGTAATTTGTCAAATTATTAGTGTAGTCCTGCTACGAAAATAAATTGATACAAGGGGAACCCTAAAATAACACAAACAAAGCTTAAAAAAGATAATTGGGTTCATCTATTTATAACAACTATTCAAAGTGAACGTAAAAAAAAAAAAAAAAAAAAAAAAAAAAAAAAAAACTAGTCACGTGTCGTAGAATTAAATTCACTTGAGGGGAACTCCGAACTTCATTGCAAATTTCGTGGTTGCTTCATCATTTCTTCATGTTTGCATTCTTTATATATCACTTCAACTTTAATCAAACTCATTACTCACTAGAAGGAACTTCGTTGCACATTTTGTGATTGCTTCTTTAGTTCTCCATTTTGTATTCTTTATCACTTCAACTTTTTGCGCATTTATTTTAACTGTTCTATTGAATAATAACATTTCTGTTTTTACCAGGAGTCTTGTTTTATGGAAGTCGTTGTACTTGTCCTCACTAATACGGCGATGAGACTTATTCGGTGGATGTCACAGCGTAAAGTTTGTTTAAATTAATTTGTTAAAAATATGTTAATTTTAATAAAATAAGCCACCTTTTAATTTTTTAACGTGTGTATCTAAATTATTTATGTTTAAAAGAAGTAATTTCTTACTTATTTTGAAAAGAAAATTTTATCTGCATATTAAAAAATTACTTTTTTAAAAAATATTTATTTTAAAATTATTTTTTAAAATTTAAACAAACTCATCCATTGAGTTTTTTTCTTATTTTTTATTTTTTGTATGCACTTTATTATTTGTCATACATGTAAATAGGATTCTAAATGAGTTGAGTTAATTGAATTTGATTCAATAAAATTGATTCAACTTGAAGCTTGATTTAAGTTTGACGTACAAAATTTATTATTATGTAATTTGGACTCAACTCAGTTTAAGTTTATGAATACTTCAGTTCATATTGTTGATTCGAATCAATTTAAAATTATGATATATCATATGTTTTTATTTATTTATTTATTTCACAAATTAAATGAGTCAAATTATATATAATTTAAGTTTAACTTATTTATTTGACATGCTCAATTTTCACCTCATGTTTTACTTATTTGATTTTTAAACTAAGTTCAACTAATTAATTTATTAATTTTTAAGTCGAGTATTAAACTAAGCTTGTATTGGTTCGATTTATTACCATTTTACCATCCTCACATAACCTCAATAATTATAACTGGGATGTTATATCTAGTTATGTGTAAGGATTTTTTTTCCTGTCAAATAATTATAAATTACTTTTACATATGAATTTTAAAATTATTATTTCAAAAATTAATAAATTTTAATTATATGACAATTCGTTATTGAATGTCACTGTAAATTTTAATTATTTCTATCAATTTTCCTTTAAACAAAATTTTTTTATCAATTTCATAACTCCAATTTTCTTAAAATGTGTATCATTATGGCCTACTGCAGAAATAAACCTTATAAGTTATTCTTAAACCAAAACACAATTTAACATCAAATTAATCAAGACAGTTGAAACTAAATTTGGCATATCTAATCTAATCATCCAGCTGAACGATTAATTTTAGGCATAGATGATTGAGGGTAAGATTGTTTAAATCTAAAATAAGCAGTTTTAAAATAAATTGTTTTTCACAAAAGTGTTTATTTAATAAATAGATAGAATTTGTTTATCAAAATAAGTAAAATATTATTTTTTTAGCAAAAATAATTTAGATAAACACACTAAAAACAACATAAAATTGCTTATTTTATTAAAATAAATGTTTTAACAAACTGACCCTAAAACTCATGTCTCTCATATTTATCATAGTAATTTTTTTTAAGGCAAGAATAGTATCTTTTGAAGTAACAGGTATCATTAAGTTTTCTAATAGATTTCAAAAAACAAAAGGTAAAAAAAATGATTTAGCTTTTAAAGTTTGTTATATAAATTTAATAACTAAATTTATATTATAAAAAAAGAAAAAAAATTAAATAGTTTTTAAAATATATTCTATATTATTAAAGGGTTCCAATACACTAACTAACATGTAGTTTAGGTAATATGTGCGTAATTTTTCTAAAGTAAGTTTCGAATTGAAGTTGTGTATGAGAAGAAACTACAATTGAGTGATCTAGCCTCACCATGCTATATGATTGCTTAACTCAAGCAACAATATTTTGTGGAGAATGTTTGAGTCTTAAAACAAAAATAGAGTACTATAATACAAATTTTACTTTAAGCCTTTAAGGGAACATTTGGTTGGGGAAAATTTTTTTATGTTGGGGAATCATGATATATTGGATCAAACTGCACATATTTTATAATGGATCAAACTATTTTAAATTGAATCTTAAATTTATTTCATTTCTCATTTTTTAGTGGAAGTTTCCTTGTTTGGTCCAAGAAATAAGTCTAAAAGACATCAATAGTGGGAACTTTTTATTTCCTTATATAAGTGTTTTCTTTTTTTTATTATTATTATTATTCTAACAAGCCTTCTATAGAAGTCTTGAGAAAGTGGTACAAAAATGATCTTGTTGTTTCATAACAACGTCTGCTTCCTGAACAACGAGATTCACATCCACCACTTCAGAGATTGTAATGCAGTGTCAATATACTCCGGAGAGGATTGACCTATGTTGAGGAGGATCGATCTGCGCGCTGGAGCGGATGAGACGTGGCACAGAGTCTCATCGTGACGACAGTGTTGCGGTGAGATTCATGTTGAACTTGAGTGTAGGGTATATGCAAAGATAGGGGGGAGAAAACAGAGAGATGGCGTCACCCTATTACCTATTATGGAATAACTATTTCAGAATATAAAAATTATATTTCAGAATAATCTTTCATATACTTGTTCCTATTTTAGAATACAAAAATCATATTATGAAATAATTATTTTAGAAAAGGAATAAGAAATTTGGAAACCTATTTCAGAACACCTATTCATATGATTTTAATATTTCAGAATAGCTATTTTGGAATATAAATACTTTTTTGGGATGGTCATTTCCTAATAAAATGAGGATAATATTGGAATTTTAAAACATTTGGGATTGCAGGAAGCAAGGAGAGGATGCATGAAGTAAAAACCTAAGAGTTGGATGTCATAACGGAGTGAAGTTTGAGTAAGAGGCCACAACAATTTGGGCTTTTTATTCCGCATGGGCAATTCTATCTATACCATCATGTTCCTATGTACACCCCCTTCCTTCTCTTTATAACTTTTTATTGTAAATTACCCCTTTTATGTGTTAAAACATAATTCCAAAAATTACTTTCAGAACAACATATATTAATTCTGGAAATTAATTTCCAACACTATATTTTAACAAAATACATATAATCCAAAAACTTCTTTCCAAAATAACATATCAATTTTAGAAAGTAGTTTCCAAAATCATGTGTATTTTGTTAAAACATGATTCCAAAAATTATACTCTGGAACAATATATATATATATATATATATCAATTCAAAAAATAATTTTTGAACCACTTTTTGGAATTGATATATCATTTTGAAAAGTAATTTTTGGTAGTCATAAATAAAATATGAAATATTGAACATATCTTCCCTTTAGGAGCCACAATAATTGCTAATTGCTGGACACATACTTATTTCGATGCTAAATATTGAGAGACAAATAATCCATATCTGAAATTTCCAATGGAAGAAACAAGAGGAGACACCTGATGGTGTCAACAACTTTAATTTGTAAATATTGTTACTCTTATTTTCATTGTATGAAAAAATGTATTATGTATACCGTATAATAGATGAAGTCAATCATGGACATTCCTTGAAACGTAGTGCCACATGGAGGAAAATGTCCAATAGCATGAGTAAACTTTATTGAAAATGCAATATTAAGTAAACAAGGTTTAAGGAATAATGAACGAATAATGATATGGTTCAAAAATAGGGTTTAAATAATAATAAAGATAGGGTAAAAATAAGGATTTAAAAAGTAACACAAATGAAGCTTATATGTTGTTTCAAAAAATTAGTTTCCAAAATTATGTATATTTTGTTAAAACATAATTTTGGAAATTACTTTTCAAAATTGGCATATATTGTTCTGGAAAGTAATTTTCAGAATTATGTTTTAGCAAATAAAAGGATAAATAATGGACAATAAAAAATATAAATAAAAGGAAATAGTGTAGTTAGTAAACATGGGGGATGTAAATAGCAAGTGCCTTAGTTTCGTGCTTTTACCTCGTAAGGATCTTTCAAAAGGCGAATTATATTCAGAGATCATCTTGGTAATTGACTTGGTGGTTTTTCTGAATCTTTTGGCTGCTCTACAAGCATTAATTAAGGTTTAACTTTTTGTTGTCTATCATGCTCTCAATAAAACATGGCAGGAAGGTTTTAGAAATGCGATTCGCGAAGGAAATTCTCAAATGGCACTAGAATTGATTCAAAATGATACAATTGGTTTTCATCCTCACTGCCCCGATCAGTATGATTAAGGATTTTGCAGCTCGAGATTGGAATGTTTCTTTTAAACACATCTTGGGAGAAGGGAATGCCTGCACATATTGGCTGGTCAAGTATAGTTCTACGCATAAAGACACATGTTGGATTGGTTTCATTGTCCTTATCAGTTAACTTTGTTGATTTTAGTTGATAAAATAGGAGTTGTCATATTAGAACTTAGTTTGCTTTCGTCTGTTGTTTATTTTTCCTATTTCTCATGTATAAAAAAATATTTAGTGGTATAACACTATAACTTAGGTGATTGTTTCCATGTTATTTCTCCTTTTTACACTTTCTATCCTGCATAAAATATTGAAAATACACATGGCTATTAAAGTGGGACCTTTTGTATATGTGTCAATCTTCCACGCCAGTCCTGTTACAGGAGCACAGACGTCTATCCTCAGTAGTCAGCCCATTTAGGCTAACAGGTTATTTATTACGCTTTATTATTCAAATATTGTAACTACCTTATCTCTTAACAGGTACCTAATTATCCACAAGCATTAGATTATCTATAATACACTCAATTATCTTTAAAAGATTATCTATAAGTCTCAGATTATCTAAAAGAATTATTAATAAGTTGTTCCTTATCTACAAGCCATCAGATTATCTATAAGGTACACATTATTTGTAACCTTAATTATCTATAACCTGTAATTATCTTTTAGCCTTTATCTACATGTTAATTATCTACAAAGGTCCAAGGCCCACGCTCATGCTATAAATACAGGTTTCATCTAACATTTCACTCACTCATTGACATCTCATTCACGGTGATAAACACCTTTCATCAGCCATACACGGCATACTTATTCATGAATACACACATTCAGTTATATTTTCCTCTTTATAATTGATGTACTTACTTAAGCGTTAGAGTCTTTTCCTTTGTTTTGTAGGTTCCCCTTCTTAACAAGGTTGACTCATTGTCCGACGTATAGAGTTTGAAACCCACCTGGACCACATCCACCCTTGTGCATGGAACTTCAAGATTTTGGTAAGAACATTTGGCGCTCACCATGGGGCCGCAGTAAAACTTACCCTACGGCCTCGCATTTTCCATCGACCTACTAAAACACATATTTCCTCGTCTATGCATCAATGGTCAGTACACGTTCTAGTCTTAGATGTGGTAGTCCCATCGAAACTTCCAACCCACCTTAAACAACCATGACCAACGCAGACACTATCCAACAACTCCAAAACCGCATTGCGGAGATGGAACTATGACATGAAGAAGAACTCTGAAGGCTGATCATGATCAGCTGGAGGCTAGAGTGAGACATTCCCAAGGAGATTAGCACTCGCCTATCATAGGGAACGAGCATACCCAAGGGGAGTCACACCCTCGAGATACTGTCAACCCTTAGGACAGTCCCAGCTTATCACAGATATACCGTCCAAAAGGGTGGAAAACATGAAGACATTCCTTTGTCCATCACATTATGGAAGTTGATATACCCTCAGATTGGAAATCTCTCCACCTAGAGAGGTACGATGGCAATAGTGATCCTGATGAGCATTTGGATGCCTTCATCACTCAGGGAACATGTACACCAATAACGATGTTGTATATTTTGGGTGTTTCCCACATCTCTCAAGGGAGCAACGTTGACATGGTACGGTGGACTCCCTCTAAGGTCCATCGACAATTTTGACACTTTTGTCAAGAGATTTAGTGCATAATATGCGACTAGCCGGTCTCATAGGCTAACCTCTACTGCACTAGTTACTTTGTCGACAGGCAGATGATAAGCCCCTCTGGAGATTTATGGAATGATTCAGACGAATAATTGTCCAAATCCTGAAGTAGCATTACACTCTATGATGTTAGCTTTGCATCCACTCAAGTTCGCGGACAGTTTGTGCAAGAAACCACCTTCTAGCATGGACGAAATACGCGAACGAGCCAAAGGTTATATTTTGATGAAGGAAATGTCCAAATTTCGAAATGAAGTCAGACAAGTCGGACAGAAGAGAGAAGGAGCAACCAAGACCGACCCACATAGGACAGACAAAAAGCACAAGTTGGGCAAGCGCCAACCCCTCTCAAAGGACCCAGGTATGAATGCTACACTCCCCTAACGGTTAATCAGGCTACTACCACCATGGAGAAAGCCTTTAATACAGAGGTACAAGTGAAATTACCATCCCCCTCATCGTCTCTCAAGCTAAGGGCGGATCCGAACAAATATTGCAGATATCATCGCATTAATGGTCATAACACTAAAGAGTGTTGGGCCCTGAAGGACAAAATTGAAGAACTCATACAAGCAGGGTATTTATCTCAGTTTGTAAAAAGACCTGAAAATCACCTAGTTGGAGCCAGACCTGGGGGATGACCCTAAGACCAACACAGAAACCAATATGTTGACAGGAGAAGAGTCAGAGCGCAACATCAGCCCATACATGAATGCCAAGCTCTTCAACAATAGGAGAATGAGCCTAACTAACAAATCTGAGGTGTGATCAACACCATCGCGGGCAGATTCTCTCACGGAAGACCGTCCAACTAGTCTCGAAAAAGTCACCTTTACGCTATACGAGACACTGACATCAACTACATCAATGCTCCCCCACCATGAAGCCTCCCTCCTATCACATTCACAAACGAAGATTTCAAGGGAATCGATCCTGTCAACCAGGATGACCCAATGGTTATCTCCCTTGTAATCTCCAATTTTAAAGTATCGAGAGTCTTCATTGATCAGGATACTTTCGCAAACATCCTATATTGGAAGACCTTCCAAAAGTTGGAGGTTTCATCAGACACGATTCACCCTCACCCTGGACCCCTCGTGGGCTTTGCAAAAGAAAGGGTAGAAACCAGAGGTTAAGTGGACCTCATGACCACTTTTGGTCAAAGCTTACTCTCGAGGAGTTTTACTATCAGATATTTGATTGTCGACGTCGAAACCTCTTATCTTGCTTTAATTGCTAGGAAGGCGCTGAACGAGCTTGGAGCTATCGTCTCCACACCTCACCTAAAGATGAAATTCCCTATCGTGACAGAGAGATAGTCACTATCAAGACAAACCAACAACAAGTTCGACAATGCTATGCAACAAGTCTAAAAGGGGACTGTATCCTCCCAACAGGGAGTCGGGCAGATACCATCCCACTTTTGGGCAGGGGGGAGGGGAGGTACTAGCCAAGTCATGAGCGTAGACAAAGGGTCTACCCCTTACACCCTAACTGTCTATACAGCTCACCATGACGACAATTTTGACATAGATCCGCACGATTACAACATCGACAGAAGACTGAAGCTCATCGAAGAACTCATTAAGTTGCAACTCGGACTCAAACCCATATAATAGCTCAACAAAGACCTCACCAGTCATGAGCACAGACACATAGCTGACGTCCTCCGCAAAAATGCGAATTTGTTTGTCTGGCAACCATCTGACATGTCAGGCATTGATCCAAGAGTCATATGCCACAAGTTGGTAACATGCCCACAGGCCAAACCAATAACACAGAAAAAGAGGAAGATGGGAGAAGAAAAACGTAAGGCAGTCAGAGAAGAAGTGGACAAGTTACTGAAGGCCAACTTTATCAGGGAAGAGTTAGACTTTTGGCAAGCGTACCGATTGTCGTTGCAGGTTACAGAATTTATAAAAGATCATCTCCACAGGGACTTGAGCTACTCAGTTTTTCCAAATGAAAATAATCAGTTCAATAGTTAGTTACAATAAGTGTAAGCGGAATTTCATGAGTTTACAGAAATAACGGAAAATTACGAAAACTAGTAAAATTGAATTTAATTAATTTATGAGAATGTAGGATTGGGTTTCATCATTCATATAATACCCTTTTAATATTAAAACATATGAATCATTTTCTATACTAATGCACACATTAAGTCACCCCGAATCGATCTTTTGCATTTGAGAATCCTAAGTATATTTACCAAATATCGATCCCTCGTATATGAAGTAAATAACCCACCATTACAATCATAATTGTGTGCTATTTGCAATCAAAATGTTATGCTCTATTCCTAGCAATGTAACGTAATAAGTAAAGTCATTAAGTTCAGACCTTAAGGGCACTTTCCAATCAAGCTTAGAATCTAATTTCATGAAACTAGTGATCAAATAGAATCAAGCATTAAGAATAGGATGACATTACCAATAATGAGTAGAATAGATTCATACATATATCAAATATCAAAAGAGATACATAAGGGTAAGAAGATTACATCCAATCCTTAGGAGAAACTACCAGATCATGGTGTAGAGCAAGAGACCAACAGAAAACATGACAAAATAGGCGATCCCCGGCCCGTTCCTACAGAGTTTCCACTCCTTTTCTCTCTTCTCTCACCTCTCTCTAAGCCTCTTGAACTGTTCCTCACGTTCTTCCTCTCAAAATTCATGTTTTCTTCTTCATTTGCATGCCTATTTATAGGAATTGGTGACTAGCTTAGGTCCACTCGCCTAGGCGATTGATTTGGCCTGTTTTCACTCGCCCAATCGAGTTAAAACTTAGTTCTGAATAATGCCATTCGCCCAAGCGACTTAATTACACATAAAATGCTTGCCTGGGCAAGTAAATTCTTAACTGTGAAGAAAACTGCTAGCCTGGGGGAGTTTTGGGTGAAATTTGCTTCAAGAAACTTCCTGTTTTGACCTTTTTGCCCTTTTGTGCTTGTTTTGCTTGCTTTGATATACTTGATACCTATCAAAATATCGAATTTGATTGGACTAATCTTCCAAAATGTGAACAATAACCTTTATATATGGTCCAACTACAAAATAAATAGGATTAGGGCAAATTTATAAGCAATTCAATGAAATCAAAAGATAAGTGCCAACATTATAATCTTGAAATTAACTAAAATATGACACTTATCAACTCCCCCTAACCTAGAATCTTCCTTGTCCTCAAGCAAAGTAAAGAAAACTAAAAAAAAGAAAATGGTTAAATATGAACATGCTTTGTAAAGAACCAACTTTCCAAAAATGATTAGAACACATTTTTCAAGTAGTCAACTATAAGAAATGGAAAACACAAAATATGGAATTCACCAAACCAAATGAAATTAAGATAAATTTACATTTCATTTCTAAAGAATATAAAAAAAAACACTTGATTGATTCAAACAGAAGAAAACCTCTGAAAAGGTTTTTAATTTCCTCACAAGTAAGTGTTTATTCTCTATTCCAACACTGATATGTCATAGATAAATTTTGTAGTTCATTTCCCATCATATCAAAGTACATATTTATCATGGATCTTTAGGACTTTTTAGGGTTTGGCCTGGCTTTGAAAGAAATCTTGGTTTTTCTAGATATTCAAAGTTACCTTAAGAATAGGAGATCAAACAAAGATAAGACAAACTATTATCATTTCCTATTTCTTTTCTTTTTCTTCCAAGATATCCATGCTTCTTATGAAAAATAGAATGAACACTTATGCAAATAACCAAGAGGGGGGGTGAATTGGTTTTTCCTCAGAGTATTTTAAAATTTAAAAACAAATTTAATCACAGCGGAAGTCTTTGAAAGAAGGATCGTATCTTAACCAATTAAGAAATCTAACTTTTAAAACAACTTTTATCTCAATCAGACCACTATTGAGCTATAACCAATCTTGTGATATAAACAAGCATAATACTTCAAGAACAATATGAATATGAACCAAAATATGCAATTACACACAAGATTTATACTGGTTCACCTCTCAATCCCGGAGGCTACATCCAGTTTTACTTCTAATCAGCCTTGATTAGAGTTTCCACTATAACAAATATAATATCTTTACAAGCAAACACAGATCTCTCTTACCCTCCCTAGGTAAAATTCAAAATCTAAACCTATAGACTTTTCAAAAGATCTAAGAACCAAAGATCCCCTCTCTGTTCTGCCCACTAGAAACCTATCTAGCAATGCTTTAAAGATTACAATTTGTTATATGAACAAACAACAACAAAACAAACAATTTTAATCAATACAACAATAAAATTGATTCAAGAAAGATATCACCTCAATATCCTCAGTGCAATGAACAAATTTAAATGATCAAACCAGACTGAGAATGAATGCCATGATCTTTCTTGATGAAATCTTTTGACAAAAATGCTTCAACACAAGCTTCTCATGAAATATATGACTCAACAAATGAAAGTCTTCATGATTCTTGAATCTACTAAGAATTTTTGTTTCTAATGTGCCTTGGTGACTTTAGAATATTCAGAAAGTGATTTTCACAAGGCTTGTTCGAAAACTCAGAAGTCTACAAAACAGAATGAGCTCTTACTATTTATAAAAAACAATATTAACTACCTGTAATCGATTATTCCGTAAGAGTAATTGATTATTTTAACTCATGTAATCGATTAAAGTACTAAAATAATCGATTAAAGTGTTCATCAGAAATCTGAAAAAAATCTCAAGAACAAATAATTGATTAACTCATATTGTAATTGATTATTCCAGGAGGTCAGGATTTTCTGATACACTAGTGTAATCGATTAATGTCCCAAATAATCGATTATCACAGGAAGTGTAAAAAACTCATCAATGTATATTTAATCGATTACAACAATCTGGTAATCGATTAAACCAGATAAGAATGCTTTTGAAAATTATGCAGATACACAGATAATCGATTATTCCGTGAAATAATCGATTATCACAGAACGACTCTAACATAGTCAAACTAATGTAATCAATTACGGATTATTGGTAATCGATTAAAGTGTTCATATGACAATATGCAGTTCTGTTTATATGTATTTAATCGATTATATCATATTGGTAATCGATTAAAACAGTGAAAAATACTTTTTATGAAAATCTTAATGCTTTAATGTCATACCAATTGATTTAATGTTTTTCATGTGACTTAATCATGAATTAATGAATGAATGTATGCATGACTTAATCAACCTATGTGAGGAATAAGAGGTTTTAACTTCTTGAACCAAGCTTTGAACAAAATACATAAGGTAAGGTAGGAAATTCTTAGCCTAGGTTAGTGTTCCAACAAAATCATAAGTGTTTTGGCTCAAAAGGGTTAGCAAATGGTAAATCATTGTATATTGGGATAATTTTTTGGCCAATGGCTTTAAAATGTTCAAGAAAGAAAGAAGGCCTAAATCATATCCATGCATCATATGACAATCAGAAATTTATGCAAAACAACTATAGAACATATCAGGGAGGACACTCAAGGTAACACACAGTCACTTAAGCTTAAGGCCTGTTTTCATGTTCAAATCAAGTTAGTGTTTTCGAAAGATGTTTTTTATTATCTCCATCTAAAATTCCTTTGCCTTCATTTGGTATTTGGAAAACCATTCCTTGTTTTTCATTCTCAAAGTTTTCCAAAAAATCATTTTGTTGTATTCCGATTCAAATTTCAAAAAGCAAGTTTCAAAAAATACTATCTGTTGATTCTTTCCAAAAACATGTTATGTTTTCAGAAAAATTTATCTTTTAAGTCCCAAAAAGATATATACATATTCTACAACTATGTTAGTAAAACAAAATTTAATAAAAAATGTGTACTTCCAAAAAGAGGTAATCCTCTGTGTACACCATCAGAGTTACGCATAACTAAATAAAAGTCATAAACGTGTGCAATTATCTAAGCAAAATGTAAATAAGGAAATAAAGTACTAAATTTAATAAAAAGCAGTAAAGAAACATAAAGACTATGTCACAGATTTTTGAAGATCATGGTTGAGGAGCTCAGTCTCCTCCATTGAGATAATCAGCAGGATCTACCATGTCCTCATCTTCATCTGCTCTAAAAAATAGGTCTATCACCAAGCCTTGCAATGGTAGCTCTAACAAAACAGATGATATATTCAAAAACATAAGACATAAAATTCAAAGATAAAGTTAAGAAATATAAAAAATACATACGACATAAAATGCAAATAAAACAAATTAAACATAAAGCTTAAAAACATTGGGTTGCCTCCTAGGAGCGCTTCTTTAACGTCTTATTAGTTGGATGCCTTTGTTATGGCTTAGGCTTCCGGCAATCGGACATCAGTGGTGAGCCAATGGCGACTATGTTTTCCTTCAAAATTTTCACCAGTTTCTTTTCTTCTTCAGAAAGACTTGAATTACTGATAACTGGTTCTTGTGAATTACCAAGAAGAAAAATATTTTTAAAATGTGGAAGTACTGTGTTTACCTCCATTATTGATTCTTGATTTTTTTTTCCTCTGACAATTCTTCAAAGAAAAATTGCTTGTAAGGAATTTCTTTGAGAGCATCTAGCTGTTGGACACAATCTGAACTTTCATTTTCTTCACATTCACTCATCTCATCCAATGCTTCAGTCACTATTTTCTATGACCAATCTTTTCCTTGAATCAAACTCTTGGAGTCAGAAATCACTTCATTCTAGACATCCACTCTAAAACACTGCCTTGGTTCCTTTGGTTTAACTTGTGTGTTTGTTGAAAAAGGTCCACTGCTATGCTCAGACAATTGTTTTGCAAGCTGTCCAACCTGAACTTCAAAATTTTTAATGGAAGCCTCAATGTTTTTATGATTTGTGATAGACATCTACATAAACTTAGTTAGAGTATCTTCCATTTTTTGATATTCTATCATGTTGGGCTTCTTGTTGTTGTGGTGGTGGATCCCTATTTGAAGAACTTGCACAAGAGTTGTTAGAGGGACCTGCAAAAGAAGAGTTAGTGGGACCATAATATGCATTATCATTTTGCTGCCTCCAGCCATAAGGTTGATTTGAACCTGGACCACCTCTGTAGCCTTGGTAATTTGCTTGGAGGTTTTGTTGAGGTTTGGTTTGATTATGCAAATAATGGGCCTCCTCTTCCTGTTGCCAATCATCAAGTGCTGAACAGTGGCCATTCTAATGGTCACTGCCACAAACATCACATCTTAGAATTTTTTGAACTTGATGAGCTTGGTGTGTTCTCTGTGATCCACCTTGCTGAAATTGTTGAAGAAGTTGGCCTATTTGTTTTGTTAAGGCCTCTATTTGTTGTGTCAAGAGCTTATTCTGAGCTAGAATTGCATTATGAGTATCCAGCTCCAATATGCCTTCCTCTGTATCGGAGATCTATCATGGTGAGACTGTAATCGCTGGCTGCTATGGAGTCAATGATCACAATTGCTTCCTCCGGGCTCTTTGACATCATAGTACCTCCAGCTGAGGCATCAATAATCATCTTTGTTTGAGGTCTCAAACCACTATAGAAAATATGTAGTTGTGCAACATCATTAAAGTTATGGTTTGGGCACCTCCTCAATAATGATTTGAATCTTTCCCATGTCTCACAGAGAGGTTCATCTGCTCCTTGGGAAAATGTAGCAATTGCTGATTTTGCACTAATGAATCTGGATGGAGGAAAGAACCTAGCAATAAATTTTTTCTCCACTTCTTCCCACGTGCTGAGACTTTTGTTTGGTTGGGATTGAAGCCAAGTCTTTGCTTTACTTGTTAAAGAAAATGGGAAAGCTCTGAGATAAACAACTTTAGCATCTTCGTCAGAAGCTCCCATGGTACTGCATAGCTCCATGAATGTGGACAAGTGTGTATATGGATCCTCATGATCCATTCCAGCAAAGGGATGTGAGCCAATTAGACTGAGTAATGTTGGCTTCAGTTCTAGAATTTTATTGTTGAAAGGAGGGATGACTATGCTGTTGTAATGTTTGGTCCTTGTTGGTAAGCATAGTCACCAAGAGTCCTCCTTGGTGGTCTATTTTCTTCTCCCCCTCGATCAGCCATATTTTCACGTACAAGTGGCTTTTCTGGTGAAGGAGAATCGATAGACGAAGTTTCACCTGGTGGCTTATTGGCTTCTTGTTTCTTTTTCTTCCTGTTTTTTCTTTCTGTTTTGGTAATTTATGGATCAAATAAAATATTATCTGTAGAGAACTTACCTCGCATAAAGGAAAAAGAACAAACTACAATATCCTGTAAGCACCAAGGTTAACAAAATAAAATATAACAAGAGAAAATTTATACAAAATAAAAATAAATAACGAAAATAAGAAAAAGTTATAGTAAATTGAAAAATTAAATCTAAAAGAACTGATAAGCGACTCAAGTCCCCGGCAACGGCGCCAGAAACTTGTTAGACTTTTGGCAAGCGTACCAATTGTTGTTGCAAGTTACAAAATTTATAAAAGATTATCTCCACAGGGACTTGAGCTACTCAGTTTTTCCAGATGAAAATAATCAGTTCAATAGTTATGTACAATAAGTGTAAGCGGAATTTCATGAGTTTAAGGAAATAACGGAAAATTACAAAAACTAGTAAAATTGAATTTAATTAATTTATGAGAACGTAGGATTGAGTTTCATTGTTCATACCCTTAATACCCTTTTAATATTAACACATATGATTCATTTTCTAACATTACTGATCCACACATTAAATCATCTCGAATTGATCCCCCGCATTCGAGAATCCTAAGGATATTTAGCGAATATCAATCCCTTGCATATGAAGTAAATAACCCAGCATTACAATCATAATCGCGTACTATTTGCAATCAAAACGTTATGTTCTCTTCCTAGCAACATAATGTAATGAGTAAAATCATTCAGTTTCAAATCCTACTGGCACTTTCCAGTCAAGCTTAGAATCTAATTTCATGAAACTAGTGATCAAATAGAATCAAGCATTAAGAAAAGAATGACATTACCAATAATGAGTAGAATAGATTCATACATATATCAAATATCAAAAGAGATACATAAGGGTAAGAAGATTATATCCAATCCTTAGGAGAAACTACCCGATCATGGTGTAGAGCAAGAGATCAACAAAAAACATGATGAAGGAGGTGATCCCCGACCCGTTCCTACAGTGTTTCCACTCATTTTCTCTCTTCTCTCACCTCTCTCTAAGCCTCTTGAGTTGTTCCTCACGTTCTCCCTCTCAAAATTCATGTTTTCTTCTTCATTTGGATGCCTATTTATAGGAATTGGTGACCAGCTTAGGTCCACTCGTCCAGGCTACTGATTTGGCCTATTTTAACTTGCCCAGGCTAGTTAAAACTTAGTTCTAAAGAATGCCATTCACCCAGGCGACTTAATTACACATAAATGCTCGCCTGAGCGAGTTAACTCTTAACAGTGAAGAAAGCTGCTAGCCTAGGCGAGTTTTGGGCGAAATTTGCTTCAAGAAACTTCCAATTTTGACCTTTTATGCTTGTTTTGCTTGCTTTGGATGTTTTGATACACTTGATACCTATCAAAATACCAAATTTGATTGGACTAATCTTCCAAAATGTGAACAATGACCTTTATATATGTTCCAACTACAAAAAAATAGGATTACGGCAAATTTATAAGCAATTCACTGAAATCAAAAGATAAGTGCCAGCATTATAATCCTGAAATTAACTAAAATATGACACTTGTCAGGAAGTCAGGTACTCCACCTGGATCGCCAATGTTGTAATGGTCAAAAAAGCCAACGGCAAATGATGCATTTGCACTGACTTCACTGAGCTTAACAAGGCATGCCCTAAAGATGCATACCCATTGCCCAGAATTGACAGATTGGTCGATGATGCATCAGGGTTCTAGATTTTGAGTTTCCTGGACGCATATTCCAGGTACAATCAAATAAGGATGCACACCCCATACAAGGAGAAAATGACATTCATTACAGATTCATGCCCTTCAGCCTCAAAAACACAGGGGCAACATACCAACGACTAATGGATTGAGTGTTCAAGAAGCAGATCAGACGCAATTGAAAACAATATGAGTACACCCAAATACCAAGAAGGGGGTGAATTGGTATAAACTTGACCTTTTAAAACTTTTACAAAATCAGAGTTGAAGGATCTTTATGACTTTTTAAAATCAATGAAACTTCAATTCAACCAAACCACTCAGTCCAAGGAATCAATGACAAAAATCTGCACTTGATGATTAAGAAAGAAATCACAGTTGTCAAGAAATCAAGATAACAAGAAGAGATAGAGAGATCAACACAAAAACATATACTAGTTTAGTTCTTGATGTGTTGCAAACACATCCTAGTTTTAGGCTAGTTTAGGACATAATTTAGTTAAATAAATTAGGTAAATAGATTAGAAATTAGTTAGTTTATCAAGTTAATTGTTTTCAATTCAATTCATTACCATTTGAACATTTTCAGGATTAAAAGAGGAGAATCAAGGCCAAAAGAAAGAAGAAAACAAAATTCAAGGTAT
>PYAF01001240.1:40330-74701 GCA_007407185.1 Glycine tomentella | reverse complement strand
AGAAAAATTCTGCAGCAGCTGAACCAATTAAAGAAAAAGCTGCAGAAAAATATGAAGGACAAAATTCTGCACCACAACCAAAGAAGTGGGACTTTTCTCGCTTTGAAAAGCCTCCATATCCGGTGCAAACCAAGCAACAATTGCAGAAGCAACAATTTGCCAGGTTCTTAGATATGTTTAAGAAGTTGCATATCAATATACCCTTTGCTGAGGCATTAGCTAATATGCCCAATTATGCAAAATTCATGAAAGAAATCTTATCTAAGAAACATAAGCTGCAAGATTGTGAGACTATAGCACTTACTGAGGAGTGTAGTGCAATAATTCAAAGGAAGCTTCCTCCTAAATTGAAAGAACCTGGAAGTTTTAACATCCCTATAGCCATAGGTAATATTAATGTAGGGAGAGCATTATGTGACTTAGGGGCTAGTATAAATCTCATGCCATTATCTATGTGTAAGTCCCTAGGCATATCTGAACTTAAACCAACTAGAGTGTCTTTGCAATTTGCAGATAGATCCATAAGAACGCCCTCCGGAGTGATTGAGGATGTTTTGGTAAAGGTAGACAAGTTTATATTCCCTACAGATTTTATTGTGTTGGACATGGAGGGTGAAAGTGAAATCCCTCTGCTGTTAGGAAGGTCTTTCTTAGCCACTGCTAGGGCCTTAATAGATGTTGAGCAGGGAAAACTTGAATTAAGATTGAATGATGAATCTGTTGTACTTAGTGTATTTGATGTTATGAAACATCCAGCTGATGAACATGATTGTTTTAGGCTAGATGTGTTGGATAATGTTATTTGTGCAGGTATTACAGCAGGCTTAAAGGCAACTGAAAATGAGAACTTAGCAGAAATTGCTGCAGCAACCAATTATGCAGAAAAATATGCAGCAGAAAAATCAGTTGCAGCAGCAGAAGATGCAGAAAGCAGTACAGAAGAAACTTCAGCAGATGTAGGGAATTATGCAGCAGAGGCATCAACATTACAAAATACAACTGCAGTATTTTCTGCAGATTCCATAGCCACTGTAGAAACATCAAGTGAGCCGGTGCTAGAGGAACTAGAGATGAAGGAAGATGATATCCCAACTGGAGCACCTAAAGTAGAACTGAAGGAACTGCCTAAACACTTAAAATATGTGTTCCTAGGTGAGAATGAAACCTATCCTGTCATAATCAACAGAGGGCTGGATTGGCATGAAGAGGTAAAATTGCTTAAGGTACTTAAGGAACATAAGTCAGCTATTGGTTGGTCTATTTCAGACCTCAAAGGTATAAATCCCTCCTTTTGTACTTATAAAATTTTAATGGAAACTGACGTTAAACCTGTAAGGTAGCCACAAAGAAGGCTCAATCCCGTAATGAAAGAAGTGGTAAGAAAAGAAGTTTTTAAGCTTTTGGATGCAGGAATGATATATCCAATCTCAGACACACCTTGGGTAAGTCCAGTACAAACTGTACCAAAGAAGGGAGGCATGACGGTCATTTAAAATGACAACAATGACTTGATTCCCTCAAGAACCATCACGGGTTGGAGAATGTGTGTTGATTACCTAAGGCTTAATGATGCAACCCCAAATGATCATTTTCCACTTCCATTCATGGACCAAATGCTTGAACGCTTGGCTGGTCATGATTATTACTGCGTCCTGGATGGTTACTTTGGGTATAACCAAATCCCAGTAGCACCGGAAGATCAAGAAAAGACAGCTTTCACTTGTCCGTTTGGGGTGTTTGCTTACAGAAGAATGTCATTTGGGTTATGCAATGCACCTGCAACCTTCCAGAGATGCATGCTTTCTATTTTCTCAGACATGGTAGAAGGAAGGCTTGAGGTATTTATGGATGATTTTTCTGTTTTTGGCCCTTGTTTTAATTCTTGTTTAACTAATCTAGCCAAAGTTCTTAAAAGATGTCAAGAGACTAATTTGGTTTTAAATTGGGAAAAATGTCATTTCATGGCAAGGGAAGGCATAGTGCTAGGCCATAAAATTTCTGAAATGGGAATAGAGGTTGATAAAGCTAAGCTTTTATTGATTGAGAAATTACCTCCTCCTATTAATGTGAGCGGTGTTCGCAGCTTTTTAGGCCATGCAGGTTTTTACCGAAGATTCATCAAGGATTTCTCCAAAATCTCAAAGCCATTAAGCCAATTGCTGGAGAAAGACATTGAGTTCACATTTGATGATGCTTGTCTTGAAGCATTCAACACTTTAAAACACAAACTCACCACTGCACCTATTTTAATTGCTCCGGATTAGAGTTTGCATTTTGAATTAATGTGTGATGCTAGTGATTATGCAGTAGGTGTAGTTTTAGGACAACGGAAAGAAAAACGCTTGCATGTAATTTACTATGCTAGTAAAATCTTAAATGAGGCACAAGTAAATTATGCCACAACTGAAAAAGAGATGCTAGCTGTTGTTTATGCCCTCGATAAGTTTAGATCATACTTAGTAGGGTCAAAAGTGATTGTTTATACTGACCATGTAGCTCTTAAATTTCTGCTGCATAAGCAAGATGCAAAACCACGTTTGCTGCGTTGGATGTTATTGCTGCAGGAATTTGATCTTGAAATAAAGACAAAGCTGAAGTGGAGAACAAGGTTGCAGACCACTTGTCCAGAATCCAAGAGAAAGACTTGCAAGATGGACCAGAGATAGAAATCAATGAGTCCTTTCCTGATGAACAAGTACTTGCTACACAACTCAGTCCATGGTTTGCAAACATGGCTAATTATAAAGCTGCTAAAATTATTCCTGAAGATTTCAACTAGCAGCAGCGCAAGAAATTTTTGCATGATGCGAGAAGGTATTTCTGGGATAACCCTTATTTATATTTTCAATGCGCTGACAATGTTATCCGCAGATGCATAGCTGAAAGTGACGTGCCAGATATTCTGTGGCACTGTCATTCCTCCAACTATGGAGGTCATTTTGAAGCAAATAGGACTGCACACAAAGTGCTGGAATGTGGTTACTATTGGCCAACATTATTCAAAGATTCCAAGAACTTTGTGATGCAGTGTGATAGTTGTCAAAGGACAGGAAATGTTTCTCGCAGAGATGAGATGCCACTCAACAACATCCAAGAGGTTGAGTTGTTTGATGTGTGGGGCATAGACTTCATGGGACCCTTCCCTAAGTCATTCTCCAACCAATACATCTTGGTTGGTGTAGACTATGTCTCCAAGTGGGTTGAGGCAGCTGCCTTACCCACCAATGATGTCAAGGTGGTGGTCTCATTCTTGAGGAAGAATATCTTCACTAGATTTGGAGTGCCAAGAGCCATCATAAGTGATGGGGGAACTCACTTCTGCAACAAGCAATTTGACAGCTTGTTAGCAAAGTATGGAGTTAAACACAAAGTGGCAACCCCATATCATCCTCAAACAAGTGGCCAAGTAGAGATTTCCAACAGAGAATTGAAGTGCATACTTGAGAAAACTGTTGGAACATCAAGGAAAGACTGGTCTAAGAAGCTAGATGACACTTTGTGGGCATACCGAACTGCATTTAAGACTCCAATAGGTATGTCTCCTTTTCAGCTTGTCTATGGTAAGGCTTGCCATCTCCCTAACTTGAACATAAAGCCATCTGGGCAACCAAGTTTTTAAATTTTGAACTAACAAAAGCTAATGAAAAGAGGTTGCTTCAGCTGAATGAATTAGATGAGTTCAGGTTAGCCGCTTATGAGAACGCCCGAATCTATAAAGAAAAGACAAAGAAATGGCATGACAACCAAATCCGCCCTAAAGAATTTGTTCCTGGCCAACGAGTGCTGCTCTATAATTCTCGCCTGCGACTTTTTCCAGGTAAATTAAAGTCCTGGGAATTAAACTAACTATAATATATATATATATATATGCTGGATTCTTTTCTGATTTTTAGGGAAAACAAATAGCAAAGGGTAAGAAGAAGGCCACCGCCGAAGGAGGAAGAAAGAGAGCCAGAGTAGCAGACTTTGATGAAACCAGATTCAGGACAACTGAGTGCTAGGAACGCTTTGATTCCTGGTACCTACCAAAGAAGATCATTCAGGAGAAGAAAATTTTGTGGGACACGCTACCTGAAGATAACCCAGTTAGGGCAGTGATCATGAGATGCCAATGGCAGAGGCTTGTTACTTTTCTAGAGCCGAGCTCCAGCATGATATTGAAGGAGTTTTTGGCAAACGTTGATCCAGATACCGTCTACAGGACTACGAGATCTTGGGTGAGGGGTGTCCAGGTCCCTTTTGATAACAAAACCATAGAGCAGTTTTTTGACACCCACTATGAACCCTTCGAGGAATGCGAATTCCTCCAACTCTTCTTTCGCATGCAGCCAGATGCATTGACGAAGATGTACAGGGACGACGTTCCTCAGCTCACCACCACCATCCACAGGGCTATCACGGGCCTCTATACAGCATGGAAGCCCAAATCTGGGCTCGATTATATACCGGAGAAGCTGCGGAAGCACGATTTGGTGGGCGATGCAGCCTTCTGGCACCAGTTTGTTAATCACACCGTCATCCCTTCTACTAATATGACGGATGTGAACGTCGAGAGGGCCATTCTACTTTATACCCTTCGAGGTGAGGGTAATCTTCTTATTTCTGATATCCTTTCTAACTGCATTCTCCATATGATCCAGGATGCTAGTAGCAAATCCTGGCTAGCCCACCCCTCCCTCATTCTACACTTATGCCGGCATGCGGGTGTGCCCATAGATGATGACGAGCCCATGGACGTCCCGATCTCCTCGCTGATGAGCTACAAGACTTACTTGGACGCCATGGTAGCCGCAGCTGATGAGCAGGTTCTCCGAGCTTCTAAGCTCAAACCTAAGGAGCTCGCCACCCGCAGTCCCAGAGACTTGCCAGCACCAGAGATTCCCCAGCCAGCAGAGATACCAGACCAGCCAGCAGCAGATGTACCACCATCACCGCCAGTCTCGGCCCAATCCTCTTCTACTCCTGGACATGAGCCGCTTTACACGGATTCTCCTTCTTATCTGGCTTTTCAGGAGTTTGTACGGACTCAGTTGGCTCAGCAGACTAGTATGCTTGGAGCGATTTGCAGACACTTAGGCATCTCCCCAACTGAGTACCAGCTTCCATCAGCCACACCAATTTCTGACACTACTACTCCAGCTTCAGATCCTCCTCCCACACTAGCAGCACCTACAGAGACTCCTCTTGACCCTACAATCGCTACCACACATGAGCCACAACAGACATCAGAGGCTGCAGAGATTATAGAGAGAGGAGAGGAGTGATCAGGACACACTTTTAGTTTTAGTTTTTTGTTTTTATTGTTTCTGGTTTTATGTTTGTTTTGGATTCTGCATTTTGACTTTTTCACACATTCTGCACTTTATATTACTGCATTTATATATATAGCATAGTTTCATTTGATATACCCTGCAATAAAAACTGTTTAGATCAATGTGAGTTGAATGCGATTTTCTAAATAATGCTGCAATTTTCCAAATCTGTGACCTTATTTGTGGTTGCTGGGGACAGCAACATAAATCTGGGAATGGTTACGAACGCATTATTTCGCAAATCACAATCAAGAAACAAATGACGTCTAACAGAACTTTTCAAAAAATTTTCAAAAATAAGCAACATATCCAATTTTTCAGACTAAAAGTAAATGGACACAGTGATGGATAGAATTTCTGAATGAAAGCTTGATGAAATGAAACATAGCATGAACTGCATAATGCATGAATGAAATTTGATTGTTGGTATGTGAAATGAATGTTGAAGTTGAAATGATGCTTAAAATGCAGTCAGCTGAGATTGACTTGAGTTGGAACACCTGTAAGGATTCAAGCCAAACAGAGGTAATGTTTTCTTTCCGAGAGACTCCGATTTCATTGTACTCTAGAACTTGAATTGTTTCTCTAGATGCAGGTGTGACTTGATATGATCAAGGCAATTTTTCTTCTGAAACTAGGGCCAAAATGACTCACCTTCAAGTATTTTTCCAATTGCACCTTATTTGAGCCTAAGCCTTTCATTTCAAAATGTCCCAAATCAAAGCGCTACATCCAAATGACCAAATCCCTGAGGCTAGAAAAGGTTGAGTTAAGTCTATAACAGTGGAAAAACAGGGAATTATCCGTCAAGGTATCAAGAACATAAATGAATCCAATTGGTGGTGAAGAACAAGAATGAACAAGCATAGTCCAAGTTGGAGAACAATAAGTCCATCAACTGGGATTTGTGAAGCTGCAATGATTTTATTTTTGTTTATGTTTTGATTGTTTTAAAAAAAAATTCAAAAAGAAGTTTATTATTCTGTTTTACATTAGAATAAAGTGTTGAATAAAGTACCAGGTTTTGACAAAGAAGACAAGAAGCATGTTGTGGACTTAAGGGACTGGATCTAGCCTCTCATTAATCTACTTATCCAAATGATTCCTACCCTTAGCCCAGACATGTTACAAGCCGGAAAGACCTTTTGATCAAGTCGCATCTGCAGCTATTGAGAATATCTTCAAGCTTATGGTAATACTGTGATTTTGTTGAGTAAGAGAGTAAGTATAGCCTGATACACTTGAGTGAATGAGTGATTAAACACAATCTTGTGAGGAACACTTAAGTTGCTCTCATTGATGACAACATTGAAAGTGCCATGGAAGCTTTGATGTGAATTTGATCATACATAGCAAGATGATTCTAGGATTGTTAACTGTGGTTTTTGTTTGATTATTGATTCTTGCTTAGTCTTGAATTCTTTCTGTAGCTGAGGACAACAACTTTCAAATCTGGGAATTGTTTGATGTGTTGCAAACACATCCTAGTTTTAGGCTAGTTTAGGACATAATTTAGTTAAATAAATTAGGTAAATAGATTAGAAATTAGTTAGTTTATCAAGTTAATTGTTTTCAATTCAATTCATTACCATTTGAAGATTTTCAGGATTAAAAGAGGAGAATTAAGGCCAAAAGAAAGAAGAAAACAAAATTCAAGGTATGGCGTGGATAGCGCGAGAACCCGCGCGAGTCGCGCCATGGGAGCAATTGAAGGCCTCAGTCTCGAATGACCCACGTGATTAGCGTGGGGATCCACGCGAATAGCATGAGAAAGTCGAAAGCACGACGCCATCCACGCTAGATCAGCGCTACTAGCGCCAAAGACACAAGGCCAAGCTTCCCAACTCGAACAACTCGCGCCACTAGCGCCAGATCCACACGACTAGCGCCATCTATTCGAGGATCCCGCGCGGGTCGTGCCAAATCCGCGCCGTCAGCGCCAGGAATATCAGCATCAGGCCATCCAGCTCGAATGATCCACGCGGTTAGCGTGGATGTCCACACGATCAGTGTCGTGGATACGAAAGACCTGCGCGGTTAGCGCTGGATCACGGCGGATCGCGCCATAAAGATTTTGTTGCCTATTTTAACTTTATATGCTTCGAATTCGAGCACAACTTATGCCTTGTTACCTTAATTAAATGATTCTATAAATAAAGGCCTAGGGAGACTGAAAGGGGGGCATCCAGAATATCATCTATTTTCATCTAATACATTCTTCTAATCCTCAAAACCTCTGGAAATCAAGAATCAAGGCTACGGTTTCTGCATAACTATGAATTCTTCCACTGCTTTGATGTTCTTGAGGCCTATGGCAAGCTAATTCTTGTATTGTGGGAAGGCCATGAACTGATGAGAACTCTTCTGTAATTTGACTGGTATTGAAATACATATGTTTTGATTGTTTTATTCTTTATTGTACTTATTTCATATTCTTATTTGGAATTGATCACTTCAATTAAGTACTTAGGGTTAGGATTCGCAATGGGAACGTTGGGGTTCTAATTTCTGACCTGTTAAGAATAACATTTGTTCATCACCTAGGAATAGGGATGCGTGAATGCAGAACTCATAATATGATCTTTTAAATGCTTAAACTGATAGAATTCACTAAGGAATTAGGTTTTCGATTCAGGTTAAAGGGTTAATTCACTAAGGAATTAGGGATTAACTAATCTAGAAAAGGCTTATTCTCTGAACAATCACAACAGGAATCCATTTGATATGTTCTCTAAATGCTTAGTTTGACAGAATCGCTAAAGGCTTAGGGTTCTCGATCGAATTAAAGGGTTGAATCACTAGTTATCTAGGGTTTACGAATTTAGGAGAGATTTATCATTTGTGCACGTTAAAAGCTAATAAACCAGTCAAGTGAAAGAGGAGGAATCAGAGGGGATTGTGTCTGACCACAATTATTCTTCTATTGGTAATCTTTTAAATCAATTTACTGCATTTCTTTAATTTCTGTCTTTACATTCAAACAACCAATCAATCAAACCTCTCTTGCGTAATTTTCTGCTTACTTTCAATCACAATTATTGACATTGCTGTTAAATCACCCCAATCCCTGTGGAGAATGATACTCACTTACCTAAAATTATTACTTGAAAACGATCGGTGCACTTGTCGTACCTTTTAAATCGCTAACAATTCTCAAGAGAAGCTACATCCATTTCTTCTAATCAAACAAAATTAGAGTTCTACTAAATCAAATTTGTTCTTTTACAAGCTGTTACAAGTGATTATCCTTATCCACCATAGATAAAGAATCAGAATTCTAACACCCTATTAGAAATCAAATTACAAAGAACCTGAGAACTCTACTCAGTTCTTTACCCTAAGAGAACACTACTCAGTTCTTTACCCCAAGAGAACACTACTCTACAAAGCTTGAAAGAAAACTATTTTGATCTTAGCCTTACACAAACTTCAAACAAAACAATTAACTAAAAAAGTTTAAGAGAGACATAACCTGTGATCCTCAGTGAATGAATTGAATGAATGAATGAATGAATGAATGTTACCAATCAATTCCTAGGTTGCATGAATGCGGATGAATAGAAAATCAACTCTCTTGAAGTTCTTTTCAAGGATCTTATCTTAACACATCATCATCAATGAAGCTTGTAAACTTTTGATCTCAAACAAGAAATGTATCACTCAGAAAATCTGTTTCTTGCACCTTTGAAAGCTTAGAAAGTGTAGAGTAATTCGTAAACTCAGAATGTAAGTTGTATCTCAAAGCACAGATCCAAAATCTTTAAATAGAAAACAGATTTAACAGATTGTATCGATTAGTACGTAAGTGTAATCGATTATTTTGCTTCAAGTAATCAATTAATATAGCAAGTAGTCAATTAAAATGTTCTTGAGACAATCTAGAACACTTTTATGAACAATGTAATCGATTAAACCGTGATGTAATCGATTAAACTAGTCTATCTTAGTTATGTAATAAGCCTTTGTAATAGATTACAGATGAGTGGTAATCGATTAAGGAAGTAATGCTATGTTTCGTATTAAGCATTGGTAATCAATTACAATAAGTGGTAATTGATTAAGGCAGTCATGCTATGTTTTGTGAAATACGTTATGTAATCGATTACGACTTGCTTGTAATTGATTAAAATGTTCTTCATGGCTTTTCAAGAAATAATGCACGCAGGTAATCGATTACTTATTGCTTGTAATCGATTAAGGCAGTGCACATTTTGATTTTTTCAAAACGAAAGCCATAAGAATTCCTTTTCAAATGTAAACATGTAATCTCGAATGCTTTTCTTCAGTCATGAATGCATGTGTATGAATATGCTTATGCAGTGCAAGGATCACAAGTTAAGCTGCTTAAACTACTTAGACAAATTTACAAATGCTTTCAATTTGATTGGCATGTAAAAGGCTAAAACTCTAAAGCAGCATCTTCATTCTTGCCTTGATCTTCTTCCAGCTCCCCCTATATCCAACAGCAATGTCAAGGTCTATGTTGACGACATGGTCATCAAATCCCAGAGTGTAGCCCAACATGTGACAGACTTAGAAAAGGTTTTTGAAGAAATCTGGAAGTATGGCATGTGTCTCAACCGTGGAATTAATGCCAACCCTGACAAATGTACAGCCATACTGGAGATGCATAGCCCAACTAATGTCACCGAGGTCCAAAAACTGAACCGGAGACTAGTGGCTCTTTTCAAATTCCTCTCAAAGCTTGCCGAAAAGGCGAAACCCTTCTACAGGCTGCTCAAAAAGACTGAACCCTTCCACTGGGATAAAGACTATGAGCAAGCCTTTGAAGCATTCAAGAAAACCATTGCTACGCCGCCTGCTTTGAGCAGACCTAGACTTGGAGACCAATTGCTCCTCTATCTCTTAGTAGCGGACGAAGCTGTTAGCTCGACCCTCGTCCAAGAAGAAAGGAAGCATCAACTCTCTATTTACATCACCAGCTGCATGCTGCATGATGCCGAGAAGTGCTATCAAATGATAGGAAAAGATAACATTAGCACTCGTCACTTCCGTCAGACACCTTCGACCATACTTTCAAATTCAGCAGGTGATAGTTAAAACAAACTATCCCATTAAACAGGTACTGCGAAAACCCAAACTGGCATGTAGAATGGTGGCATGGTTAGTCGAGTTGTTAGAGTTTGACCTCCATTATGAACCTTGTGGTCCTATGAAAACACAATTCATGGAAGATTTCCTAGCAAAATTCCCAGGTAAAGACAAATCCACCCTAGGCTTGTAGAATCTCTATGTAGATGGAGCGTCCAATGTGAAAGGAAGTGGAGCAGGTATAATTCTTGAGGGACCTGGCAACATTTTGCTAAATCAAGCCCTCAAGCTCAATTTCAGAGCTTTAAATAACCAAGCCCAGTATGAGGCATTCATAGCAAGTCTTAAACTCGCAAAAGAAGTCGAAGCTAAATGGTTAAGATGATACTCTGACTCATAACTCGTCCAAGGACAAGTCGCCAACAAACACCAAACTAAAGAAGCTATACTAATATTATCACATTGCCAGAACACTCATCGACAATTTTGAGTGTTTTAAAATGTATCACATATAGAAAGAGAGTAACACCAAGGCAGATCTGCTCTCCAAGCTAGCCAGTACTAAGAAGATAAGACACCTCAAAACTATCATCCAGGAAACACTTCAAAATCCCCTATAGACACCCAAGAGGTAAGGGCAGGTGAAGAGGAGGAACCTAACTGGATGACCCCTACAAAATTTTCTCATCAAATGAGCATTACCGACAGATGAAAACGAGGCCCGACGTCTAAAAAGGAAAGTCAGTTACATCATCATCCTTGATGGTGAACTATTCAAAAGAGGGCTGACAACACCTATACTCAAATGCCTGAACAGCCTGAACAACTACTATGTTCATGAAACCCAACGACCACCCTTGGTGAACATAGAAAAAACCCAGGACGAACACGTTCATGATCACATCTCCAAAGGCTTTTCAAACCCAAGATGAGCCCAGACAACACCCAGTACGGACGAGTTCCTAGTCGCATCTCTATAGGCTTGCCAAATCCAAAGTCCATCCTCGGTGAGCCTTGAGAAAACCTAGGACAGACGAGTTCTTGGTCGCATCTCCATAGGCTTGTCAAACCCAAGGTCCGCCCTTGGTGAGCTTAGACAAAACCTCAGGTTCGCCCTTGGTGAAACACTCCGCTACCAAGCCCTATTTTCACGAAAATCTAACGAACACGAGGTACGTCCTTGGCCCTTTTTATTGTTCTTAAAACTTTATTTTTGCAGGAACACAACAAACCTCAGGATCAATGCCTGACTACTCTCCAAGGACCACCCTTGGCGAACCTTACCAAAATCCAAGGCAGATGTGTTCTAGTAATCTCCAAAGGTTCTTAAAACCCTAGGGCCAGCCTTCAGTAGCACCCTAGGTGGATCTCCAGCAAAACCCAGGACCAGCTCCTGGTACTCTACAAGTTCTTAAAACCCTAGGGCCGGCCTTCGGTAGCACCCTAGGTGGACTTCCAACAAAACCCAGGACCAGCTCTTAGTACTTTACAGGTTTGCAAACCTTTGGTCGACCGTTGGTAGCACCCTTGGTGGATCTTCAGCATAACCCAGGACCAGCTCTTGGTAGTCTACTGGTTCGCAAACCCTAGGGCTGGCCTTTGGTAGAACCCTAGGTGAACCTCCAACAAAACCTAGGACCAACTCCTAGTAATATCAAAGGTTCATAAACCGAAGCTCCACCCTTGGTAGACCTCCGCCTTCTATGGTTCATAAACTCGAGCTTTGTTAGATCGCAAAGGTTCATAAACCCAAGTCTTGGTAGATCTCCGACTTCAAAGGTTCTCAACACTTAGGGTTGGCCTTCGGTAGAACCCTAGGTGGACATTTAGCAAAATCCAAGATGGATGCGTCACTGGTCTATCTCTAATGGTTCGCAAAACCCAAGGCCAATCTTTGGTGAACCTCATTCTCCTAGGGCTTGTCAAACCTAAGGTCCACACTTGGTAAGCCTCGACAAAACCTAGGATGGACAACTCCTCTAGTATCAGACTTGACAAACCCAAGGTACACAAGGTTAACCCTTGACATACTTTACTATTGCTAAGTTTTTTCTTGTAGGAATACAAGCTTGCAGGAACTTAAAATTCCAAGGTCCACCCTTGGCACATAAAAACCCAAGACATGCTATTGGTACACTTACTCCTATAGAACCTCAACGAGCAGGAACATAGGATCGATTATTTGCAGGAACATGCATCTAAGGTTCACCCTTGATGTCCAAAACCCAAGTCATACTCTTGGTCATTTTATTCCTTCGGAAACTTAACAAGCAAGGCCCGAAGATCAACTACTCACCCTCAAGCAAAGAGGTAAAATGAGACACCATTATATTGCAGGGTCTCCTTTTCTACGATGAATTGATGCCATTCAATCATTTTGCTCTCATCATCACAAGAAACTCATATACAGAAGACAACAACATACAAAAATAAACATAGAAGATTGAAGAAAAGGAGAATATTTGCATTAAATGATTGTCATAATTACATGGCCTTCACAGCCCAAAGCTAAAAAAGCAATTTTCATGCCAAGGTCTTTTGCGAAGAAACTTGAAAGGGTTAAAGAGACCCAAGCGAAGGTCTTTTGCGAAGAAATTGGCTTGCCTAATAGCCTTGAGAAAGCCATTTTCATGCTCCTCCACTGCCTCCCGCTTGTAGATGGACAACTAATCCTCAAGCTCCTTGCTAAATTCCATCTTCGCCAAAGTCTTGATCTCAGGCTCCTTTAGCCTTGCCTCTAAGTCAATCAGTTTCTTGGCAAGCTCATCCTTATCGGCAGCAGCCCTGTCGACCTTGGTAGCTAATTCCTTCTTCTCCCTCCGCAAGGTCTTACCACGACTGACCAGCTCATCACGATCCATCCGGGTGCACAGTAGCTTGGCCATAGCACCACTAGCATTGGCAGACAAATGATGGTGAGACCTGACCACCTCAACCAGGGCCACACTGGCATTGTTGACTTTGGCACGTTCCACCCGCCAAACAGTGCAAATGGTAGACTTCAACTTAGCCACCTTGGCTTATAGTGACGCCACCTTGCTCACAACTTCTTGGTGGCACTGGCCATTTTCTTCCAAAATTGCAAGGCGCCTTTGAAGAAAGGTCTTTGCAGAGTCATTGGCACTCTCAAATCCGATCGAATGGACCAAGCCTTTCTCATAGGGGGACATGATCCTTCGTTCTAGCTTATACCCCGCACTCCATAAAGAAATGTCCCTTGAAGCATGAATAAACTCGAGGGAAGTGAGGGGAGAGAAGAAGAAGCCGGTGAGACAGCAAAAGCGGTTGGAACAATGGGAGTGGTAGAAGCAGGAGGAGAAGGAGAAGCCGAAATAGTAGCAGGGGCCACCGCTGGATTAGGAGTAGTAGTGGCCGGAGCAGGAGTAGCAACAAGCCCCACCACTGAAGCTGGAGCCCAGATAGTGGGTGGCGAAACAGGAAAACTGGGGAGAAGTCTAGCGGCCTCCCTCATTGTACGAAGGTTGTGAGGGGCCCTAGACTTCTTGTGACTCGACGTCCTAGCATTATCGTCCCGCTGCCTCTTAGCTAAAAGAGAGGAAGGGATGATGGGGGAAGCAACAACAGTATCAGCAGGGCCGACCTCAACAGTAGGCTGACCCTCATCTTCAGTCAGAGGATTGATAGAAGCAGGTGGCATAACACCACCATCAGAACCACCGTTCATCACCAACAGCCTCTATGGGAAATTACCCATTATACCTGCAAAGCACATCAAAAAATCGCAAATGTCAGGTCAAGACAAAACAAATGCAAAAGAAGACAAGGAAGATGAGGAAGGATAAGGCAGAAGGGTTCACTGTCTAAAGCAGCAAAGGGATCATCTGCCAACGGCAAGGACAAGATAGCCCATGGATCCAGAGAAGCTGGCAACTGTTCTAGGATCGCCTTGTCCACCCCTTTCCACCAAGGTCAACAAGTCTTCATCAAATGACTTGAACCTAGTGGTATTGGACTTCCAGTTGAATGGGATGTGAGGCTCCCCATCTTGGTTAAACATCAATGGTAGCCCATCTGCCACGACGCCACTATCACGGACCTTCAAGAAACGGTCCTTAAAGCGACGGAAGATGTTTGAGTCAAACTCGAACAGTTTCTTGGACACACTGTTCAAGGATACCCAACCAATATTTCTTGTCAGCTTCATCTGAAAGAAAAAAAGAAAATTGACACACTTGGCCAGATGTGAAGAAGGGGTAAAGAATCTCGAACACTTTCACCACTGCCCAACTATTGGGATGAAGCTGGGGGGCACTACATTCAAGAACTCAAGAAGAACACATTGGAAAGAAGAGAAGGGAAGAAGAAAACCCAGTACCTCGAAGAGGCACCGATATATAAAAAAGAAAGGCGGAGCACTCGGCGCCGCCCTCAAGAAAGGGAGGTCATCACTCCCGCAAGCTTCAACAATTACCTTGTGAGAGTCCTCAGGAGTCGTCAACCGCAGTTGATGGCACATGGCGTTCACGTACACCGCCGAAGTGAGGGAAGACGTATATTTGAGAACTTCGTCCCTCACAAATTTATAGCCAGGCACGACAGGGGTGGACGACGGTGACCCAACACTACGGCTATGTCCCACGGGGAGAAGCCCGGGCGTTTTTGCCACCACTCTTTTGAAAATACAATGAATACTGTTCAAATAAACCAAGAGGGGGTGAATTGGTTTAAAACAGAATTTAAAAACTTTCTTGAAACTTTTTGCAGAATTTGTAATCTGGATAGTATCACTTAAAATCTTTTTCAAACCTGAACTTTTCTTTCAACCAAGATCACCTTTAAGATGCTAGTAATGCCAAAAAGTATATCTTGTTGATGATAACTTGATTACCCAAACACAATCAATGAGAAATATACAGAAATAGAATAAGAGACTCAGCAATTTTATACTGGTTCACCTCACAAACTTGGAGGCTACATCTAGTGTCTTCCAACCAACACCAGGTCAGAGTTTTCACTAAATCAAAATATTCTTTACAAGTAATTTACAAAAGGTCTCCCTTGTCAAGCCTAGACAAAGAATCAAAATCTAAACCCTATAGATTTCTAAGACCAAGAACGAAAGAACACTACTCTGTTCTACCCTCTAAAGAACCCTTCTCCAGAAAGCTTGATAGAATCAAATTGATTTATCACAAAAGAATTACAGAACAAATCATTAAACTCTTAAAAAGAAAGATTCAAGATAAACATAACCTGGGATCCTTCATGTATGAATGAATGAGAATGAAATGGATTACCACATGTTCCAGGTTGAATGAATTCTAATGCTTAGAATCACTATCTTGAGAAACTCTTTTCTTCAACACATCTTCATTAGAAAAACTCAGAAATCTTGATTTTCACAAGATATGTTTTTCACTCAGAAATCAATCTTTAGAACTCTTAGAAAACTTAGTATACTTCGTGAAATTCGCTCATGTATATTAAACAATTCGTACAAGGTCTATTTGTAGAAAACAGAGTCACCAAGCTTTTTATAAAACAGTTTTAACTAACAATAATCGATTAAATTGACAATGTAATCGATTATTATGCTTATGTAATCGATTAAAGCTTATAAATAATCGACTAAAATGTTCCTCAACTTTCTGAAAAATGTTTATGAACAGAATAATCGATTATTACGACATGTAATCGATTAAAGTAGCAAAGCATTGTTTTCTTTTTGAATTATGTAATCGATTACAATCCATGGTAATCGATTAAAGCAGCAAAACATGTTTTTTCTAAATTAGCCTATGTAATCAATTACAATGAATGGTAATTGATTAAAGCAACAATGCATGATTTTGATTTTACACTATGTAATCGATTACAAGAACACTGTAATCAATTAATGTGTTCTTCATGGCTTTTCCAGATTTAAAACGAAAGCATGTAATCGATTACAATACTGAGTAATCGATTAAAACAACAAGTTTTCCTTTTCAAAAGCCTTAACCATGAGAACTTGTTTTCCTTGTAAATGCAATCATTTTAAGCTTTTATCCTACATATGAATGCAAATGAATGAATTATGCAATGCAAGGATCACTAGGCTATGTACTTGAACCACTTAGTCAATTACAAATGTCATCAAATGATTGGAAATGTGAAAAGCTAAAACTTCAAGCCATCCTTGCTTCAATCTTCTTGTAGCTTCCTTTAAATCCAACATCTTTTTTGTTCCTCTCAAAGTAGTAGGAGGATGGTGGTGAGAGGCAAAGGTTCCTCGGCCTGAGGGACAACTGAAGGTCTCACGCTCTAAAGAAGGCCAGAAGTGCAATCGCCAATACGACGAGAGTTTGTATTCCTCCCTAAGGAAAATGACTTGTCGTTAGGAGTTTCATGGTGACTCTCCTCCTCTAAGGAGTCACCTACAGAAATAACCTCCCATATAAAGGGTTGCTTGATTGAGCCCCTTGAATCGCTACCTCCCAGACCTAAAGCAGAGTCAGAAATGGGGGACACATACATTGTTGAATCAAGAAAGTATACCTTGAATGGAGAAAGGGGTAGCAAGAAGAAAACCAAGAAAGCAAAACACGTTTTGGAAAGAAGAAGAGTTAGTAAGGCAAGAAGGAAAGTATGATGGTGACAAAAACATCAAACGTCCACTCTATTTAAATGGAGGCGTAACTTTTCAGTTACTGACGAGATTTAAAATGACTCCCTTGAAATCCGCACCATGATCAAACTTCGCTCACCTACTACCGCATGTCTCCAGTACGTGTCCACTCCATGAGTGACACGTATGCACGAGTATTGCGCGTGTGCTGCACACACCTAGGGCAAAAGAAAAGCATAATGTTTGCTTTCAATACACTCTACAACGGTAAGATAAGGGCTAAAATGTCCAACCAAGACACATCATTTGCCTAGCATGTCTGACCTCGCCTACAGAACAAAGCATGTCCTTCTTAGATAACTCAATAGTGACATCCCGGACAGCATATGTCCAGGTTAATGGGGCTTGACAAGATCTACACTTATATTTCTTACATTTATCGAGGTTATCACCATCGACACCAGACAACACCTGTCCACACTTAGGGGCTTCATGAGCTCGCCACTCTTCAACTTGTTTAGGTATTATCCTTCACACCAGACAATCTTCATCAACACATAACACTCTTACTACCTCTTTTACCCGCAAGCTGACTTAGAGGCTGGGGGCTTATGTACTGCACAAAATATTGAAAATACATGTGGCTATTAAAGTGGGACCTTTTGTACATGTGTCCACCCTCCACGTCAGCCCTACTACAGGAGCACGGACGTCTACCCTGAGCAGTCGGCCCATTCAGGCCAACAGGTTATTTGTTATGCTTTATTATTCAAATATTGTAACCACCTTATCTCTTAATAGGTACCTAATTATCCACAAGCATTGGATTATATATAATACACCCAATTATATTTAAAAGATTATCTATAAGCCTCAGATTATCTATAACTTATCATCTATAAGTTGTTACTTATCTATAACCTGCAATTATCTTTTAGCCTTTTATCTATATGTTAATTATCTACAAAGGCCCAAAGCCCACACACATGCTATAAATATAGGTTCCATCTAACCTTTCACTCAGCCATTGACATCTTATTCATGGTGATACACACCTTTCATCAGTCATACACGACATACTTATTCATGAATAAACACATTCAATTATACTTTCCTCTCTATAATTGATGTACTTACTTGAGCTTCAAAGTCATTTCCTTTGTTTTGCAGGTCCCCCTTCTTAACAAGGTTGACTCATTGTCCGACGTGTAGAGTCTAGAACCCACTTGGACCACGTCCACCCTTGTGCATGGCACTTCCAGATTTTGGTAAGAACATTTTCCAATGTTTATACTTTCATATTATACTCTCCTCTAGCTCACATTTTCTCTCTTCTCCCTCTTCATGGTATGTTTGGTTGTGGAGAAGTAAAAGAGAAAGGGGAAATGATTTTCAAAATTTGGTATGGAACCTCTTTCTCTCTACTTTAATTTGAATATATTTTCTCAATTCTCTTTCATTATTTTCTCTTGTCCCCAACCAAATGGCCCACTAGTGACGTTGCACCCCTTCCCTTCCATCTCAACATCTCTTCCACCTTTGATTCTCTTCCATTTTCTCCAGCGGTGTTCAACACCCTTTTTTGCTAGTGTCGCATCCCTCCTCCTTTGGATTTGTTTTTCAAGAAGTACGAATGTCCTTTAAACTTATTTTCCAAATGTATTAAATACATTCTAGAAATAAATTAAATCTTTGGAAAGCATTCAATACATTCTTGAAACACTTTTTGACAATTAATTTTCAAAATGTATTAAATTATTCTAGAATTGTTTTTCTAAATATCTACAAATTTCTCACAATACCTTTCAAAAAATAGTTTTTAGAATAAATTAATTTCTCTTAGTTCTGGAAATTAATTTATGAGAAATAAAAAAATTCTGAAAATTTCTTTTAAAAACAGAAAAACTAGTTTCCAAAAACATATTTTGGCCCATAACCATTTTCGACATGATGGAAGCAAACCTCAATATTTTAAAGGACGAAAATTGGGAAGAAAATAAAGTACTCAGTTTTGATGGTAAATTGGGCTTGTGGGTGTTTATTGGTCGAGTTAAGTAAATTCGTTACCCATTCAATCAAAATTTTGTGGGTTGAGTCAGATTAGATTTGTGTAATTTTATTGACAAATCTGAACCAAACCAACCCGATTATAAACGAGTTGGATCATGTTGGATTAATTGGGTCTGAATATTTTTAAATTAATTTTTTATTTTGTAATTTTTTTAAAATAATAATTTATTTTTGCTCAAATTTTCTTCAAAGAAACCAAATTTTGACAATATATTTGATTAATAGAATAATTATTTCAATGCTAATACAATATTTTTATTTTAGATAAATAGAATTTTGTATTAGCATGAGAAAATATAAACAAAATCAAGACATAAATAAAAACAACTAAAAAAGAGAAAATAAAATCATTAGTGATTTAATTTAATAAATTGTATTAACAAAAAGTTATAGTGTTTTGTATTTAATAATTTAATTTATATGTATAAATATTTAATTAGATGTCATGAGTCGGTACGGATCGGGTCACATGTTCAAAATATAATTTGTTACCTGACTCATACGGTAAAAGAGTTTGAACAGATTGGGTCGAGATTTACCGAACTCTAAAAAAATTTGATATGAACTCATGAAATCAGTTTGAATCGATTCAATTTCGTGGATTACTCATGCTTTTGAACTCTAGCAAAATAAAGACTTTAGTGCTTATAAACCCTCAATTGTTTTTTAATAGAACTAAGACACATGACATTATCATTGACATTTTGTATTTTTTTTTTGTGAATAATAGGGGGAAAACCACAAGAAACACTAAAAAATACGAGAAAAAATAGTAGAAGCTACATCCTTTATTAACAACATTAACAATAAAAGAGGAAATAAAATAAAAAACTTTCAACTGACTATTGAGAGATAAACCAAAATTATCTAGTTTATCCACCGCTTGACTCCCTTTAAGACACGTATGCAACCTAATGATATTTGTATTACTAAGATCAATGTATAAATTTTGACTATTGCTATATCCACTTCCCTTTTTGGCTAAGTACACTCCCTTTCCATTTCTTAAAATTAAATTACTTAAATAACCTTTCTCCTTCAAATCTTTGTCTCTCCCTCACATACTCTGTTTTTTCAAATTGAAAGACCAATATCAATTATATGTTTGTTGCACTTTAATTGCTTCACTATTATAATATTTTCATTTATATGATATTTTTAATGGTCCTGGTGTTCTTGATTTTTTTTTATAGATGTTTGTTTAAACATTTTGGAAAGTAGTTCCAGAACAAATTTTATTTTTTAACATTCTAGACAGTACTTTCCATTACACAAAATACCATTTCAAAAAGTACTTTATGAAATGTTAAAAATAAAATTGTGTTCAGAAAAATACTTTTTAGATTGTTAAAATTATAAAGTTGTTTCGGAAAAGCACATGTTGGAATAATGATTTTGTAAATATGTTATGAGTATAATGGATATATATGGTAATTAAAAAATGAAAATATATGGGAGTGTACTTGGTATAAAACCGATGTGGTTATAAAAAAAGCCAAATTTTTTTGTTTTATTTAATCTTTTTTCGTAAACTCTTGAGCCTTGAATCAGATTGATAGAATGCAATAAAAAAAATGTTTTTCTTCGATAGTCCACCGTGTTTGCCCTAATTTTTTTATCAGTGATTTATATAGGTTGTTTTGGAATGACACAAGGAAATGGAAAAAATGACCCAAAAAAAAGATGGTTTGGGTACATCGGTGACTTATATAGGTGAGGTAACTAATAACAAAATTACAAGGGAAAAAGAAGCCAAATTTTCAAGTTTCATTATTTTATTTTCAATAAAAGCTTTTTGACAAACACAAAAATGAAAGTTGACCAAAAAAATATATCAAGTGTATTGTACATATTAGTAAAATTACACGTGGACATTACTGTGGGGTCACTATGCACGTGTTCATCCTCTGTGTCCGCCCTGTTACAGTAATCGTGTACATTTCCGTCTTATGTGTCAATCCGAACACACCAAGTATAACATGTCCGACCTCAAAGTCCATCTTGCTACAATAACACAGACATTTATCTATTCGCCTTCTAGAAGCTCCTGGACCAAAACGTTATATTTGTGTACATATTGGAGATTGTGCAATCACCTTATCTCCTAATATTTCTCCAATTATCTACAAGCTATTATTTATCTACAAATAACATCATATCTATAAGGTACACATTATCTCTAATTCAAATATAGCTACCTGTTATTATCTGTTATCTTATCAACAGATTATCTACTAAACAAAGGCTCAAGGCCCATACTCCAGGCTATAAATACAGCTTCTCTCTAAACCTGAACATAGGATAACAATGATGTGAATGCTTGAATACTCACACATATTCTTCCAAGACTCATAAACACTTGATTATTCTCATATAATTAATGTACTTACTTGAGCATCAGAGTGTCTTTCCTTTGTTTTGCAGGTTTCTTTCCTAAACAAAGATGTTCAACCGTAGGATGTGCAAAGTTTGGAACCCACTCATCCTCGCACCCAAACAATCACCAGAAAACAGTCATGGTCAGTACGCGGTCCAGCATCAGGCATGACACTCACGTGGATGCATCTAATCAATTCAACAACTCCATACCACATGGCGGAGATGGAGCGAAGGCACGAAGAAGAAATCCGGAAGTTAAAGGTTGACCATGGCCAACACGAGACCAAGAAGCAACACCAATCGGGAGGTGAACAATCAAGGTGAATCGCACCCCCGACAACATGTCAACCCTCCTAGCGATCCTAGCTCTACATGAGTATATCGTCACGATGAGTTGACTATGAAGACGTACCTTTTTGCCAATCACATTATGGAAGTCGCTCTTCCTCCTGGGTGGAAATCTATTCATCTAGAGAGGTATGACGACACCACCGACCCAGAAGAACACCTGGATGCCCATTTGACTCAAGTTAACCTTTACACAGACAATGATGCCATATTGTGTCCGGTGTTTCCTACCTTTTTAAAAGGAGCAACTTTGGCATGGTATGGAGGGTTCCCTCCAAAATCCATCAACAGTTTCAACGTTTTGGTCCAAAAGTTCAAAGCATAGTATGCAACTAACCGGTCTCATAGGCTAACTTCAGCCGCGTTAGCCACTTTGTGACAGGAAGATAATGATCTCTTCGAAAATTCATGGACCGATTTGTACAAGTCTCTGTTCAAATCAGGAACCTCAATCCTGAAGTAGCATTACACTCGATGATGCTACTAGCATTACGACCTGGCAAGTTTGCAGCCAGTTTATCCATTCAACCCCCTGCTAGCATTGACAAAATACATGAACGAGCTGTTGGTTACATCTAGATGGAGGAGATGTCTAAATTTCAGAATGAAATTAGGTGAACCAGACAAAAAAGGGAAAAGCAAGATATGACAACCAAGGTTGATTCAAAAAGGTCTCACAAGAGACAAAGGATGGATTAGTACCAACCTCCCCCGAAAGGAACTAGGTATGAAAGATATATCCATTTAACAGCCAATCGGGCTACAATCATAGAGGAAGCGTTCAACACGGAGGTACAGGTGGTATCACCTAATCCCTCATTATCTTTCAAGCAAGGGTCTGACCCTAATAAATATTGTCGATTTCATCGCAGCACCGGTCATCACACTGAAGAATGTTGGGCCCTGAAAGATAAGATTGAAGAACTTATCCAAGTAGGAGATTTGGGAAGATTTGTGAAAGGACCTGATAATTCCTTTGTTGGAAATCAACCTGGGGGTGGACGACAAGATCAGTACAGGAATCGAAACACTGATAGATGACTTGATGATAGAGGGAGACAAAGACAACAACATCGTAGGCAGGAGCGACAACCTCCTCGCTGACAGGAAGAGGAACCTCCCCAACACATCCAAGGAAAAATCAATACCATTGTAGGTGGTTTTCTCATATGGAGGATCATCTAATCAGTCTCAAAAGAGACATTTACACGCCATACGGGACATTGACATCTACTGTGTTGACGCTCCCTCAACACGGAGTCTTCCCCCAATCACTTTTACAGACGCAGACTTTGCGAGAATCAATCCTGTCAACCAGGACGATCCAATGGTGGTTTCTCTCATAATCACCAACTTTAAAGTGTCCAAGATCCACATCGATCAAGGTAGCTCTACTGACATTTTTGTATTGGAGAGCATTTCAAAAGTTGGAGATCTCACTAAATATGATCCAATCTCATCCTAAGCCCCTATTTGGCTTTGCTGGAGAAAGGATATATGTTTGGGGGTATGTAGAACTTATGACCACTTTCAGTCAAGGAAGGTTGTCTAGAAGTTCCACTGTCAGATATTCAATGGTAAAGGCCGACACTGCTTATCTCGCTCTGATCAGTAGGAAGACCTTGAACGAACTTGGAGCCATTGTCTCCACACCCCATTTAAAGATGAAGTTTCCTACTATGACAGGAGAGATTGTTACAGTAAAAGCATATCAAAAGCAAGCCCGACAGTACTATGCAGAAAGTTTGAAAGTGGCACTGTATTCTCCCAGTGGGGAGCCAGGCAGACACAGTCCCACTTCAGGGGGTACTAGTCAGGTGATGAACATTGACAAAGGGTCCACCTTTATGTATATAGTTCAACAGGACGATACCTTCAACGTGGATCCATGTGATGACATTGTTGACAAAGGACCAAAGCCGATTGAAGAACTTTTCAAACTTAAACTCAGACCTAAACCTGGGCAATGTTCACAACTCAGCAAGGACCTTACTAGCCACAAGCATAGACATATAGCTGACATTCTTCGTAAGAATGCAGACTTATTCGCTTGGCAACCGTCTGACATGCCACGTATTGATCCCAGTATAATATGCCACAGGCTAGCAATATGTCCGCAGGCTAAGCCAATAGCTCAGAAGAAGCGAAATATGGGAGAAGAAAGACGAAGAGCAGTAAAAGAGGAGGTAGATAAATTGCTTAAGGCAAATTTCATCAGAGAAGTTAGATATTCAACTTGGCTTGCTAATGTGGTCATGGTTAAAAAGGCCAGTGGCAAGTGGAGCATGTGCACATACTTTACTGATCTTAACAAGGCATGCCCAAATAATGCATATCCATTGCCCAGTATTGACAGGTCGATGGTGCGTCCGGATTCCAAATCCTAAGTTTCTTGGATGCGTACTCTGGGTACAACCAGATCAGGATGCATCTCCCAGATGAGGAGAAAACGACATTTATTACTGAAGATGCCAACTATTGCTATAGAGTCATGCCTTTTGGCCTCAAGAATGCAGGGGCCACATATCAGCGACTTATAGACCGTGTCTTCAGAAAACAGATAGAACGCAATGTCGAGGTCTATGTTGATGACATGGTTGTTAAGTCTCAAAGCTTAGTTTAACATGCGACGGATTTGGAGGAAGTATTTGGAGAGGTGCAGAAATATGACATGCAACTTAACTCCAAAAAGTGCACATTTGGGGTGGGGGCAGAAAGTTCCTGGAATTCATGATTACACATCAAGGAATCAAAGCCAATCCAGACAAATGTTCAGCTATTTTGCAGATGCATAGCCCGGCAAATGTCATTGAAGTTCAAAGATTGAACGGAAGAATGGCGGCTCTATCAGAATTTCTCCCAAAGCTTACTGAAAAGGCAAAGCCCTTTTACAGGTTACTCAACAAGACTGAACTATTCCTTTGGAATGAAGCCTGTGAATAGGCCTTTGAAGCATTTAAAAAGACTATAGTTGCACCACTAGTCTTGAGTTGACCTAGACCAGAAGCACCTTTGCTTTTGTATCTCCATTGCAGACGAAGCTGTTAGTTCAACACTTGATGAGTTATGTGCTTGTTCTTATGTAGGACGTGAGCTTGATAGCTCTGGTGGTGTTGACCACGAGGCCGGGAGAGCCGGTGATCTGTCTAGAGCAGGTATGCTCTTGGTTCTTGTTTGTGTATCCTTGTTGTGTTCCACCATTCACCAAATGGGGTGATGGTTCTGATATGCGTGTATGCATGTATATGGATGTTGTATAATGACTGTTGAATGATGATCTGATCCCTATGAGAGGGAAATTGATGTGATTACTTGCTGATGCACATACTGAACCCTGAGATGGGGAAATTGATATGTATGGCTATGAGTTGCTTGATTTGTAGCATGCTTGGTTGAATATGAAACTTGAATATGCATGCTGTGCTTGACTAGTATCCTATTGTAGTAGGATAGATGACTTGAGATTGAGAAAGACCTGGTGAGAGATGTGCCTGTGATATAGAGGTAGCCTCCTGCAGGGAGATGTTCCTATACACACAGAGGTAGCCTCCTCAGGCAATTGTATTGTAATAGAGGATGAGATGTTCCTGTGATATATATATATGAAGCCTCGTGAGTAGAGATGTACCTATATACACAGAGGTAGCCTCATCAGAAGGAGATGTACCTGATATATAGATGAAGCCTCGTGATAGAGATGTTCCTATATATTCAGAGGGAGCCTCCGATAGGTATATACAGGCAGGAGATGTTCCTAGTATATAGAGGTATCCTCCCAGGGTGGAGATGTTCCTATATACCTAGATGTAGCCTCTGCATGATAGTTATGAATATGATGAATGGCTGTATGCCATGAGTTTAGCCTGATTGTGGTCAGGTAGATGTGTATTGATTGTGCATGAGTATTGATGAGTGATTCACTGATTGTGATCAGATGAACACATATCGATGATGCTCTGATGTTGTTGTGGATTATTTGATATATTATTTTCATGTATATGTGTATGAAAGTGAACCAGGGGAAGGAAATACCTTCAAGGGCCCTGAGTGTACTGGGATTTTATATCTCACCCCTGTGTGGGGCTTATGTTTTGCAGGTGATTCCTCAGGAGGAGCAGATAGATCCCAAGGCAAGAAGCCTAAGTAGGGATAGCTGCTATTTGTAAACCTTAGGCTTAGATGACATGAGCATGTGGCTCTGATGTTTTGTATTTTGCCTTTGGTTTTGATTTTGTTGTACCCTGAGGGGATATTTGTACAGTTTTGTACTTGTACAGAGATTTTATGTATATTCACCATACTATCATGTACAGTGTATGATAATGACATTTGATGATGTCACTTTTAGTATATGCTTCCACACTGCTTAAACTCTGATTAATTATATGTTTGATTGTGGATTATGTTTAGTAATGACCCTTCATGATGAGGGGGCGTTACAACCACTGTCACCCATGTCAAAAGCAGAGTTAGAGATAGGGGAAACATACATTTTCGCGAAATTACCTCGAACAAAAGAAATCCAAGGAAACAAGAAGAAGAAAGGGTAGAGATAAAGGTGTGGTGGAAATGATAGCAGGTCTCGTCAATTTAAATGAAGAGTAATAAATGAGGCCTGACGGTTACAGGCACGAATTTGAAACGTTCCCTCGCAATCCGCACCATGATCAATGCCCACCCACTACCACACTACTTCAGTACGTGCCCAATCTTTGAGTGGCACGTATGCACGAGTACGACGAGTGCGCAACACGCACATGGGGAAATGGCAAAGCATCACGCGTGCTCATTGCAACGGTTAGATTTTGGCAGAAGTGCCCAACTCGGACGCTTCATTTGCCTGACAAACTTGACTTTCTAGATACCGTTGATTCAAGAGGAACCATGCATGAATGAACAAGGATCAAGCTTTGATGGTTTTGTGCTTTCAACATGCCTCATTGGAAAAATGTCAAAAAGCCATGAAGATCAATTTAATTCATGTAAAAGGGAAATTCAAGAACATTGTAATCGATTACATATCGATTTAATCAATTACATAGGCTTAAATAAGAAAATCATGCTGACTGCCTTAATCGATTACAGAAATTCGTAATCGATTACATCTATGCCTATGAGAAACATGTTCTGTTGGTTTAATCGATTACATGTCGTTTTAATCGATTACATAGTACATTTGAGAATAAAGTACTGACTGGCTTAATCGATTACCAAATTTTGTAATCGATTACATAGTGTATCTAGAAAAACATGACTGTCTGGATTATCGATTACTCCACGGAATAATCGATTACATTGTTCATAGCTCAAACCCTGAACATATCAGGAGCATTTTAATCGATTACATTCTTGAATTAATCGATTACATATGCGAAATAATCGATTACAAGAGCGTGTTTAATCGATTATTTTCAGTTAGAAAGCTGTTATAAATAGAACCCATAGCCCTGTTCTTTGTAAGATTGAATTTTTCGAATACTAGGCAATCACAAAGGTTCATAATCTTTCTTCAGTGAGTTTTCTGGGTTTCTAAACACATTTAGGCTTCACAAATTCGTATGGGTTATTGATTTGAAGAGTGAAGCATCATTGGTTTTCAAAGCTTAAGGAAAGGAATGCATTGAGTCTGTAATATTTCTTTCAACCTGATTGAATCATTCACATGCATATGTTCTTTGGATTATCAGGTGAAATCTTTCCTTATTCTTTGAAGGTGTAATTCTTTTAATTGAATTCTGTAAAGATTAGTCTATTGTAAATGGATTTTCTTACATGATTAGAGATAGTGTTTCTCTAAGGGAAGCTGAATAGTGTTCTCAGTTTTGGGTTTGGTCTCTAAGGGTCTAATAGTGTTTTAGACTTCAGAACTTTATCTAGGATTGATAAAGAGAGGCTTGTAATATCTTGTAAGAATATTTTTGCAATAGTGGAACTCTACTCGAGTGTTAAGTGGAAGAACTGGATGTAGCTTCATAATGTTTAAAGTGAACCAGTATAAAAATATGTGGCTAAGCTTTCTTCTTATCTCTTCTCTTAATTGTTTTGGTGGTGATTCAAATTGTTTGCACAGAAAGTTTTGTATTGCTCATTGATTTCTTGACAGAGGAACTTGATTGAATAAATGATTCTTGGTTTCAAAACATTTTAAAGTGATAAAGATCCTGTGGAAAAACTCTGATTTGAAAATTTTAATTTACCAAGGTTTAACCAATTCAGCCCCCCTCTTGGTTGTTTTGAAGTGTTCCATTCATTTTCAGATACATCCATTCTGGACACTTCAACAGTAATTATTCAGATGATGCATTTCCTGGGTATGGAGGTCTGACATAACTCCATAATTATTTTTTATGAAGTGACCAATTGGAACATTGGACATTGCTTCTCCACCCTCGGGGGGCTCCTCGAGCTTGACATTATTCATTATTTGTCAAAGAACATTTTGGCAACCTGGACACCAAACATTCATCATAAATGCTTACTCAACCTCTTTCACCCATAAATTGGCTCAGAGGCTTAGGGGGCTTATGTACTGTACATATTAGTAAAATTACACGTGGACATTACTGTGAGGTCACTGTACACGTGTTCATCCTCCGTGTCCGCCCTGCTACAGTAACCGTGTACATTTCCATCTTATGTGTCAACCCGGACAAACCAAGTATAACATGTCCGACCTCAAAGTCCGCCTCGCTATAGTGACACAGACATTTATCTATTCGTCTTCCAGAAGCTCCTGGACCAAAATGTTATATTTGTGTACATATTGGAGATTGTGTAATCACCTTATCTCCTAATATCTCTCCAATTATCTACAAGCTGTTATTTATCTACAAATAACAACATATCTATAAGGTACACATTATTTCTAATTCAAATATAACTACCTGTTATAATCTGTTATCTTATCAACAGATTATCTACTAAACAAAGGCCCAAGACCCATACTCTAGGGTATAAATACAGGTTCTCTCTAAACCTGAACATAGGATAACAATTATTTGAATGCTTGAACACTCACACATATTCTTCTAAGACTCATAAACACTTGATTATTTTCATATAATAAATGTACTTACTTGAGCGTCAGAGTGTCTTTCCTTTGTTTAGCAGGTCCCTTTCCTAAACAAAGACGCTCACTCGTACGACGTGTAAAGTTTGGAACCTACTCATCCTCACACGTTGAATTTCCAGATTTTGATAAGAAGAAAAGATAAAAGTTTTGAATCTAAGAAATAAATTGATCTTATCAATTAAGACTATATGTAAATCGATCGACTTAACTATGCAGTATTTTTTTCATAATAAAAAATTGGAAAATTAAAAAAAAAAAGGTGTATTGTATGACAATCATTGAGTTGCTGTTACGACCAACCCTCTTTTCTAACTTAACTCAATCCTTGTAGATTTCTTTCTCGTGGTTTAGATATTTGGGGCAATAAAAATTGAGATGTAATAATTTGGTCTAAATAAAGCCAACCCCTCTCTCCCTTTCCCTTAAGCTTGGCTATCAACTCAACGCGAAGATATATATTATAAGATCCAATCCTCAGGAGAAGCACAATAGAAACATTAAGTGGCTCTCATTGTCAAGCACCAAAACCGTTTTGATCAAACATAAATAGTACTGTAATAAAAAACCCTAAATATCCAAAGCACCTCACATGCAAGGAGTGAGAGTGGTACCAAACTTGTGGTACCCATATATATCTTCAACATAAATGTGACATCCAACTAACCCAAAACAATGCACTTAAACTAGTCACATTAATTCATTATGACTTGAGACTTCTATCTCTTACATATATCTCCTTTTGCTCTTAAAATGAAAATATCATCTCATAACCAAATACATTACGTTGGTCTCGTGTCATTGGTAGGCCAAAGCGGAAGCACCAACCATCCATTTAAAACGGGCTTGTGCTTGAACTTGAACATCAACATCAACATCAACATCAACAGCACCTTTAACCCAAATTAATTGGGGTCGGTGGTAGATGAACCCAATGATAAATCGAAAATAAAGCAAAAGAGAGAAACAGAGTTAAATATAAAAGAATGGTGAGAGGAGAAGAGAAAAGAGGAAGAAAAGAATTAAAACAGGGAACAACTGGAACATAGAACTACTAAAGGGTTTAACCCTCCATCAGACTTATAGCTTTTCTCCACTCCGTCCTAAGACATACCGTCCGCCAATCTAAATCTCACTCCATTAGGTCTTGTTTAACTACCTTTCCCCAGGTAAGTTTTGGTCGACCTCTATCTCTCTTTGTATCTAGCTCTTGGTAACATACTCTTGTTCTAACAGGAGCATCTAATGGTCGTCTCATAACATGCCCAAACCATCTCAATCTATGCTCTCTCATCTTTTCACATACTGGTACCACTGATACCTTTCGTCGAATATCCTCATTTCTTATCTTATCCATCTTCGTGTATCCGCACATCTAATGGTGCTTGAACTTGAACGTGCCATCAAAATTAATTCTAGAGAAACACGATTTTGTTTGGTGCTGCAGATACGTTTCCAATTCTTCAACCTGATTGGACTTAAAATTAATAAATGCTAACTTATATAAATTCCCTCTCAGACGGCTCTGCCGGTCCTACCAACGTACATGTTTAATGCTACCCCGTTTCATTATTATACTCGCACTATATTTTAATGTAATTGGTTTTAAACTACTTCCCTAACAACATGACCTTATTATAAGTTATATTTCATGATTATCAAACTCTTAGAATTAACTCGTTAATTCTTATGAATATACAAGTTTGTTTATTTTTTTGAGTTGATTCGTGTAACTCTTTTTTTAGTAGTCTGGATAAACTTTATGCAAATTTGATAAACTCTCAAGTTTATTATCAAGTCAGCAAATTAGCAAGTTTTTTATGTATTTAAGATTTAACATACTTCTATTTGGTATATTGTTCCTGAATTGAAGAATTTCACTTCTAAGAACATCAAACCCTTATTTGATCTTCAACAACACCAAATCCTCAATGGAATTGATCTACAACTACTATCATCTCATCAAGTTATTATCAAGTAGTGACGCATTACCATATTTGGTTATTTAATTATTGTGGAATTTATGATTTACTATTTTACTTTATTATGTTGTTGAAATATTTAATTGATATATTATTTATAGGTATTTTTTTATTATATGAAATAAACTTTTACGAGTCTATAAATTGAGTCTTTGGAACTCCCATAAATCTAGGCATACTCGTGAGCTTGATAACCTTCTTATATACCATAATTAACCTACATTATTTATTTTTTAATAAAACAACATATAGCTTTTCTAAGAACACTCTTAGCCATAGCTGCTTCAAACTACAGAGCGGCATTTTTTAATTTGAGTCACAGTACTACTTAAGATTGTCTTCATTGTAATCCACAATTATAACAAAAAGATAAAACTTCTTTTTTTTTTATAAATAAAATAAAGAAAGAAGAAGAAGAAGAAGCATTTGTATATTGGTTTTGCAAGGACCATAAATATTGGTAAGTGGGGAGAAGGCAGGGGCACGCTTTAATTTTTTAATGCTCCTAATTAACAAAATTGAATTTCCTACATCAAAGTGTGACGGTGACGCCAGGCAATTTGGCACTATCCTTGACTTTTCTTTCTTATACTGTAGTTACGTTTCTTTCAATGATTTAGTCCTTGGATTTCATTGAATGCTACTGAATTTCCTTAACTATGATCTGTTTTAAAAATTGAATAATTTGTTTGGTTGGATTTGCATTCCTACTTGATGTTGGATGGATATTCCTTTAGCTAAAACTCTTTTTATATAATTTCTAACATTTGACTATTAATCTTATTCAATTCTATCCTTTTAATTTTAACTATATATCACCTTTACTCAATAACTAATCTCACAATTCGTGAATGACGTTTTCCCGGTAAAAAAAAGTACAATTTTAATTGAAAGTAAGGTTTGAGGGACCAGAAAGATGGGGCTTTTGGTTTGCCATTGCCGCTATTGAACGTTTACCCGTTTAGTTAATGTGCGTCCACTTGGTTTAATTTCCAAACCCCATTTTAACGGCCATTAATTAATGTCTAGGTACTAATTCAAGCCTAAAAAATTTGTTCCAGCATCAATGCGAGTACTACGTCTCAACTTGTTTCCTTCGTTATTAGGCAGGATTTGAGCGTCATTATTTTCAAGGGCTTGTTTGGTCTACAAATTACCTAAATTGGTGTAGGTGTTGTTGGTATTTGGGGAGTGGTGATAAGCTATGTCCAAGCCATGTTTTAAGGCCTTAAATAAGGCGTAAGAACATGTACTACATTATACTTTAGTTAGAACTTAGAATAGGTAAAATTCCTCAAAAACCTCTGAATATTTCTTTTTCTTTGCTTCAAAATTTTTTTTTTCTTAATTTTTGAATAAAGCCAGTTTAAATAAACTTTTCAACAAGTATTAAAAACAAAATGATCAAAAAGTAAAATTAAAACTTAAAAGTTAAAATCAACTTATATACTTTTTTTTGTGTGTGTGAACTCAACTTATATATAGTATACTTTAACATTCTAAAACATTCTCTCATTATTGTTACATTAAATTAAATGCATGAATTCATCTAAACTGAACCTAAAACAATTAAATATAACGATTTACGTTTTTCATATATTTAATGTATTAATTTAATTTTTAATTTAATACTTTTGTAAAATAATTAAGGGAGTTTGGACTCTTAAGTAACAAGACCCTTTACTTCTTGAAATGAAAATGCCTGCATGAAGGGAGTAATTTCTTGCAAAGTAATACTGTGTTCTCAGATCCTCTACCTCTTGCTTGAACTTGCATACTTCAATACAAATTACAACTCATGCTAATTAAGGAGCTTTCGTCATTGTTCAAATGTTGGCGTACACAACTAGTTGAAAAGCAAAATAAGTTGGTTAACGAGTCTCAAACATTAAGTAATTAAAGCATGGTCGTTTTAATTTGATGAGCTGTGGATGAAAATATAGTTCTAGCTATATTTATCACTTTTAGAAAATAAAGGTTGTGGGTTTTAAGCCATACACCGACAAATATAGCAATCGATTCTTGTCTATTAGATGTGTTCCGTTCAAGAGTAACGGAGATGTCCAACAAAGGATGTTGGATGGTTTTCTGTCTGATCGGACTCTCCCTTCCCAAGAAGCTTATTGAGATGAAGCTAATAATGGAAGGGACGATCACAACGAACACGAGAGCATTTGGGTGCTGTGTGTGCCGTGTGAATGAAAGAGAGAGTCAGAATTGTGTGTACCTTTCACTATGGGAAGCTCTGTATTTATAGGGGGCTAACCTGGATCTTGAATGTGTTCTTGCTTAGGCCCGTCACCTCATATCTGAATATTTGGAGGCGTATCTGCAATCTTTCCCTTTTTATTCCATCACCATATATCCGTGGATACCCTCCATTTTTAGTCTGATACTGAATATTTGAGTCATTATGGCAGAGATCGGATATTTTTATATTCGTACCAAGATCCATAACAGATGCCCCTCAGCCCGGTCGTCTAGAATTATAGGCGATCGGGGTGTATATTGACCCGACCTGCTCCTAGGCCGACCTTCGCTTGGCCGAGCTGACCTAAGGTGAAAGGGGCTCCTCCTGAATGAAAACGACCTTGACTACATGCAGCCGTGTTGTTAATCCGACCCGAGGCAGGAAATCCCTCCCCCCTTCGGATGCCGAGCTAGGTCTTGTCCTTTCGAAAAGTGGTTTTACTCTGAGTAAGTGAAGCGACTTCTTATTCCACCAGGTGTCGCGACGCGATTGATTCGCTGTTCACGCTTTAATCATTTTACTGTTTCGTATTGATTATGTAACCGCCTATCCCACGTTCTCTATTGTCCATCGGTTACTACCCCACGTTTCTTTTTGAATTTTCGACGGTTACTTTTGCCTACTAAATGCCCCTATAGCCTTCCCTATTCTCTTTATTCTCGTAGTTACTTCATATCTCTCCAGACGCTTCCTCATTCCTTGTGTTTTCGCGACTGCTGTTCATCCCATCACTGTTTGTGCTCTCTGTCGTTACCTTCTTCATCTTCAGGTATTTGTTGCTTACCTTTACTCATTTTTCTTCTGTTCATTGCCAGTTCCTTTTCTTCTTCTTGCTTTGCACAAGCCCTGGGTTGACAGTGTTCCGCCATTCCCATTCATCTCCTTTAATTCTCGTTTATTATTGCTCATTTTGTCATTTAATCATGAAATATACACCCGAAGAGGAAGCTAGGATTCATAGGACTGTTCCCCCTCGTTCCGCATTTTGGTTATGGGGTCTCCCCCTTTCTGAAGAAGAAAAGAAAAAATCACTACTCCAAGTTCCTACTGCCCCTAACACTTCCAACCCGACCCCCCAACCTTCTAAAGTTCATCGAGTCAGGCCTTCTGGGTTAGGGGTCTCCTTATGTCAGAGGTCTATTGTAACGCCCCAATTTACTAATTAGGGTCATTACTGTAACACCCCGTGTGCACCCGGTGCGTTATCCTTAATAATATCATAAGCGCGTTATCAGCGTTATCTGAACGCAGTGCGGAAGCTATAGAATCGTTTTTCTCGATATCAATATGCATGAAATATAAAACACAGACATAAAACATCAACATAAGCCACTACTGAT
>PYAF01001240.1:10010-40230 GCA_007407185.1 Glycine tomentella | reverse complement strand
CAGAACTACTTAGCCTGTTTTAACCACATGGCGCGAGTAGCGCCATAGCTCGCGCGGTTCGCGCCAATCGCCTGACATGGCTTGTTTCTTTCCTTTTTCGTGCCTTTTCTCTGGATACACTTGAGCCAAACTGATTATCCTTAACCATAGGCTTAATCCAGGCTTAATTACATGCTTAAAACTGTCAGGCATTACATCTATTCTGTCCTCTGGACCTACAGCGCTTCCCAATATTGTTGTTCCCTCTAGTATCACCCATAGGGATGCCCCCGGTGCTGATTCCCCATTTAGGGTTCGGTATGAGCCCTGCTCGAAATGTGTCGATGAGTTCATGTATTTGGCCAGTAAGGATTTTGATAGACAAGCCGGCGATCTGCTGGACAACTGTCGACATAATCCCATCCGTGAGCCTATACCTGTTGATGCCCCATTATCTAGTTCGGGTGTCGGTGTGCCGAATCCTGCGTTAATCCGAGATTTATCTGACTCAAGTCCCGTGGTGTTCCGCCCTCCAAGTATATTACTAATTTGCTTATTTTATTGTCATAGGTATTCATGGACCCGCCTCACGTGGGAGGTGTAGAGGAATCTGCTGCCGGGCCCCAATCTCAGGCTGTTTCCCTAGCTTTAGCGAATAGGTTCCCTTGGGTCACTCATGAGGTCCTGAGTTATACCTCGGTGTTAGACCTTGAGAGTCTCGCCCTCGTCCCTTTTGAAACTCAAACTGGATTTTCGGTCTGTTTGCCCCGCCTGGGTGAGCCCGTATGTTCTGCCCGGGAAGGGAACGATCCCGAGTTTTTTCTTTTTTATACCGACGTTTTTGCCCAGGTAGGGGTTCATTTTCCCTTTTCCGAGTTCCAGATGCAGGTATTGGACCATTTGCATCTTGCTCCGTCTTAAATCCATCCCAATGGTTGGGCCTTTATCCGAGCCTTTGAAATTTTATGTCAACAACTAACAATTCCATGTACATGCCCTTTGTTCTTTTACTTTTTAACTGTTTATACTGGTCGTTCTGGACGGGAGCCCCCTGAGCGGAAAGGATGGGCTTCTTTCCGAGGTCGCACCGATAAGGATTCTGATCGCCGGTTGTTTGGTTTATTCTCTTATTCCTTTAAAGGGTTTAAAGACAAGTTTTTTAAAGTTGTCGCTGTGCCCGACCGTCGTCCCTTTTTCTTGAACCCACCTAATTCTCCGACGCCCTGGAGGTTTCCCTTATATTGGTCTTCTGCTCATTACGACTTTCCCCCTATTTCCTATAGGACTGATAGGGCCCGGTTGTCTGATTCCGATGCTATCTCTGTGGATCGGATATTATCATATAAGGATTCGGGGAATCTTGCTCCCATAGCTCACTATATCCAGCGTGGTTAGTCTAGACTTCTCTTGACCGTTTGAGAGTTTATCATTATCTTGCTAACTGTTTTTCCTTTGTTATGCAGCTATTGACATGGATGCTGTTCCCATTCCTCCTCACCTTGCCGCCCTCAAACGACGAAAGAGGCGTAAAGTGGCTAAGAGGAGTAAAGCCAGTGAGTCAAGCCAAGCTCCTTCTCTGGCCGCTCCGACTGCCGATGTTTCTAGAGGTTCGGTTCCGGGTTCCCCTCATGCTCCTTCATCGAGCCCTCCACAAGCTTCTCAACCGTCCTCGCCCCAACATCCCCGGCCGATCTCTCCTCAGGCCTCTTTGCCGAGTCCTCCCCATGTTCATCGGTCGGACACTCCAATCGAGATCGTGGATGTTGATATGGTGGAAGTTGCCACTGCTCTCGAAGGGGCCGAAGGCGTTGAGGTTGCTGCTGAAGTTGGGGCTACCCTCGAAACCCCGGCGTCTGTCCAGAATACTGAGATTTCTACGAGAATCCCAAGCGCCGGGCCTGGGTCTTCTGAAGAAATTGTCCACTTACCCTCGCGCGCCCTTTAGGACCAGGGTGTCACTTCCGAGGTATTTGAAGTCATCCGGGCACCCAAAAAATTTTCTGAGCCGGTCCTCTACGCTGATCCTGATTTGGAGGAATTGAGTTCTCTGCAGTTGGCTTGCCTTAAAAGTGGCAGTCTGCTTGGGAGTTTGGCTTCTTTAAATAAGAAGGCTGCTAGGTCGGCGTCTGAGCTTGAGGCTACGAGAGCCGAGGATCGAAAGCTCCGAGAAGAATTGGACCGTGCCCACGTGGATGTGGCAACCTCAGTGGCAGAAATGGAGGCTGCTCAAGCTAAAGTCGATGAAGCGCAAGCATCCTCGGCCAAGCTCGCTACGGAACTCGAGGCCTCTCAGTCAAGAGTTAAAGAGGCTAGTGATCTGGTGAAGACTATTTCCGCCGAGCTGGTGGCTTCGAGGGCCGAGCTATGGGAATCGCAGTCTTCGATTACTAACTTGACGGCCGAGCTCGAGGCCTCTCGGGCATCGGAGGTTAAACTAGTTACCGAAGCTGATACCCTCCGAGCTCAACTGGCCGCTCTTCGACGTGAGACTTCCTCCGCTCGCTCTACCATAGCTGACTTGGAGAGAAGTCTCGGCAAAGCTCGCGATCGGTATAGGAAGGTAAAGCTTTGTTGTGATGAACTTGAAGAGCTAAATAAGAAACAAGACAGAGAGGGGTCCGAGGTCTTGAGTGAACTTGTGCTCGTTCGTGCACAGCTGAAGAATTCTGCCCAAGCTTCCTTCGAGAATGCCATGAGCCAAATTCGTTTTCTGAACCCGGATGTGAACTTAAACACCGAGGGCATGCATTTTTAGAGCCTACGTCGGGGGCGATAAGTTGCTTATGGTTTCAGAGAGCGAGGACAAAGGATCGGCCAGTTCTGATGACGCTGCCGACGACGTGCAGCCTCAAGCTGGCGTGGATTAAAGGGTCGGGATGCCGGTTTTGATTTTGTAGTAGTGTTAACATTTTAATGTCTGTTACATTACTTTTTAATGTTTATTTTATACTTTGTTTGATCCTTTTCCTGCTATCGCTTCTGGGCGTCTGCTGAATTACTTTATTGAACGCGGCTAAACATTCGTGGAAGCCGAGACCATTGGTCGGGCTATAACTTTAGTAATTGTTTGTTACCGTTTTTGGGCGTCGGTTCCAACGACCAAATTAATTTATTAAGCACGGCCAAGCGTTAGTGGAAACCGGGACCATTGGTCGGGCTAACTTTAGCAATTGTTTAGCGTGTTCGTAATATTTTTGCCGATATAGTTCGTTCGGTCGAGCCGATGACTCATCCATAAATGATTACGTCGATTTGATCAGGGCCGAATTTTAACACGAAACAACGACTAAGTACAAAATTGCGCAGAATGAACTTCCTTATGATAAGGTTTTATTAATATTATCCGGAGATTATACGATCTCAATGCTTGATGAACACGGGTATAACGTGCCCGATTTACATGATCGACTAAAGAGAAACACGTGATAAAAAACCGAGGTCCCCATGTAAGGAAGACCGGGTAACACATGGTGTCCCTGATTCCGATGACGGGCTCAAGAGCCAACTAAAGGAAAACACAAGGACTTCTTTCTTTCAGCTATAGTATTTCTTCAGTTTGTCTGCATTCCATGTCCGTTTGACCTGTCTTCCTTCCAACGTTTCCAACGAATATGCTCCTCGGCCGAGGTTTTGGGTAACCCGATACGGTCCTTCCCAATTTACTGCCAACTTTCCTCCTTGTGCATTCTTATTGCCGATGTTGGCTCGCCTTAACACGAGGTCTCCGTCTTCAAAAGTCCTCGGCTCCACTCTTTTGTTGAATCTTCTGGCCACCTTTTCCTTTCCTTGTAAATCTCGCTTGTGGGCGGCTGCGCGGACCTCTTCTATTAAATCCAGGTCGGCCCTTAGTAGGGAATCGTTCTCTCCTGACTCCCGTATGTACTCCCTTCTCCAGGATGGCTGGCCCACCTCTACTGGTATCATTGCTTCGCAGCCGTACGTTAGCCTGAATGGGGTTTCTCCTATGGATGTTTGAACCGTAGTTCTGTATGCCCATAATACATAATAGAGTTGCTCGACCCAGTTCGGGTCGACTCCGTGCATACGCTTCTTTAGCCCGCTCAAAATGATTTTGTTAGCCGCTTCGGCCTGACCGTTGGATTGGGGGTGCTCAACGAAGGCGAAGTGGTGCTTGATCTGAAGGTCGGTCATCATTGTTCTGAACTTGTTGTCGGTGAATTGCGTTCCATTGTCACTGACAATTTCTGCTGGAATTCCAAATCTGGCGACAATAGATCTCTCCAAGAATTTTTGTATCCGAGCCGAGGTAATAGTTGCCAGGGGCTCGGCTTCGATCCACTTGGTAAAATAATCGACAGCCACTACCAACCACTTCATCCGACCTTCCATGGCTTTGAACGATCCTAGGAGGTCTATCCCCCATTTGTAAAATGGCCACGGAGCTGTGATTGAGCTGAGCTTCGATGGAGGAATCCATAATATCTTAGAATGTTTCTGGCAACTGTCACACTTCTTAACGTGTTCCGCCGCGTCAGCCTTCATTGTCGGCCAGAAGTATCCTGCTCGTAAGGCCTTCAAGGCCAATGCCCTTGCTCCCATGTGTTGTCCGTTGATTCCCTCGTGTATCTCGGTCAATACATACTCCGCTTGATCCGAACCGAGGCATAGTAGCATGGGGGTGTGGAGGCCTCGACGGTATAACTCATCCTCAATGATCACATACATCGCAGCATCTCGCCCAAGCTTTCTTGCTGCTTGCTCGTCGTCGGGGACTATTCCTCGTTCTAGATAGTCTATCAGAGGCCTTCTCCAATCGTCGTCAGTCAGAATGATCATGATGCACGTGGGTTGAGCAATTTCCTGCTGAATGACCGACCTGTGATTCGACGTTCCTTTGGTGCTGGCCAATTTGGATAATATGTCGGCTCGGACGTTTTCCTCCCGAGGGATGTGGACAACTACTACCTCGTCGAATTCTGCCATAACTTCTTTCGCTTTCGTCAAGTACTTAGCCAACAGGGGTCCTTTGACCTGGTACCGTCCTTCGATCTGAGCCGAGACGAGCTGTGAGTCGGTAAAGACGTTTACTTTCAGCGCTCCTTGCTCCCTTGCTTGTTTGAGCCCGGCGATGAGTGCCTCATATTCTGCCTGATTGTTAGAGGTCGGGAAGTTAAGTTGCAACGACTGTTCAAGGGATACGCCCTCTGGGCTCTCCACTATGACCCCAGCTCCACTCCCTTTGGTATTGGACGACCCATCTACATAGACCTTCCATATTCCTTCGTTCTGCGTAGCCGACATTGGGGTTAACTCAACAACGAAGTCGGCCAGTGCCTGGGACTTAATGGCGCTCCGAGCTTCATACTTTATGTCAAATTCCGAAAGCTGGATGGCCCAATTCATCATTCTTCCGGCTAAGTCTGGCTTGTGTAGCACTTGTCGGATCGGTTGACTTGTTCGGACGACAATTGTATGACTCTGAAAATATGGGCGGAGTCTCTTGGCAGTCGTGAGCAGGGAAAAGGCTACTTTTTTGATCTTCTGGTATCGCAACTCTGAGCTCTTGAGAGCTCGACTTACGAAGTATACATGGAACTGGGTCTTGCCTTCTTCTCTGACCAAAACGGCACTAATAGCTTCATCTCCAACTGAATAGATAAAGTATGAGCGTCTCCCCAGGCTCAGGTTTTGACAGCGCTGGTGTCGAGGCCAGACAGGCTTTGATCCTTTTGAAGGCGTCTTCACACGCCGAACTCCATTCAATGCTGGCTTCCTTTTTCAGTAACTTGAAGAAAGAAAGAGCTGTCTCTGCCGACTTCGGGAGAAACCGGGTTAGAGCTGCTATTCTTCCTGTTAATTGTTGAACCTCCTTTTTGTTGGCCGGGAATCGCATATCCAGGACGGCTCTGCACTTGTCCGGGTTCGCCTCTATTCCTCGGTGGGTTAACATAAAACCCAAGAATTTCCCTGCTTTTACGCCAAAGGCACATTTCAACGGATTCAAGCGTATGTTGTGCTGTCTTAGTTTCTGGAATGTTTCTTCGAGGTCCTGAATATGGTCTCCTGATGCCGACGTCTTTGCAATCATATCGTCAATGTAGACCTCGATATTTTGCCCGATTTGTCCTGAGAATATTTTGTTCATCATCCGTTGATAAGTTGCCCCCGCATTCTTCAAGCCAAAGGGCATGACCTCGTAACAGTAATTTGCCTCAATGCCTCAGAATGCTATTTTCTCCTGGTCGTCCAGATGCATGGGTATCTGATTATATCCGGAATATGCGTCCATGAAGGACAGAAACTGAAAGCCAGCCGAGCTATCTACGAGTTGGTCAATGCTTGGCATGGGGTATGAGTCTTTTGGGCAGACCTTGTTCAGATCAGTGTAGTCTACGCAAACCCTCCATTTTCTGCTGGGCTTCTTTACCATCACGACGTTGGAGAGCCACGTCGTATATTGTATTTCTCTTATGAACCCCGCCTCTAGAAGTTCGTTGATGTGCTTTGCTAAGGCCTGCTTCCTGTCCGGGCCGAGCTTCCTAGCCTTCTGTTCTACTGGTCTGGACCCGGGGTATACAGCCAATTTATGGCAGCAGAAAGTAGGGTTTATCCCGGGTATCTGTGAAGCCTTCCAGGCGAAGACGTCTTGATTTCTCTTCAAACATTGTATCAATTTATCCCGGTTCTCGGAGTTGGCCTGTTTTCCCACCTTTGTGGTCTGATCAGGAAACGATCCGATCTGGATTTCTTCCAGCTCGTCCATTGGCTCTGGCCTCCACTCTTCAACGTCTCTCATGTCTAATTCTACCAAATTGACTGGCTTTCTGACATGTCCTGGCATATTTGTCGCTTCTTCCTTTCGGGCCCGTGGTGGGGAAGACAGGCCGACTTCGGTTTCCCGAATTGTGTTGTAATAACATTGCCTGGATTCCTTCTGGTCACCGCAGATCGTGATGACTTTACCAAGGTGCCCGATCATCTTCATCTTTTGATGCTTTGTGGACATCAAGATATCCCATTTGTGGAGAGTCGGTCTTCCTAGTATGATGTTGTACGGTGATGGGAAGTCGGCCACTGTGAATGTGACTCTCTCCGATTTGAACCCTTCCTTTGTCCCTAAAGTTAGCTGAAGGTCAATGACACCTCTCAGTCCGGTGCCTTCTCCATTAAACCCATATAACATAGTCTGACAGGGTCTTAAATCCTCCGTCTTCAGGTTCATTTTTCTGAAGGCCGCCATATTTATGATGTCGGCCGAGCTGCCGTTGTCAACAAATATCCTTCTGACTCGGAAGTTGGCCACTGTCCCCGTAATCACCAGGCCATCTTCATGGCCCGGGACGACTCCCTTCATGTCTTCCTTCGTGAAGTAAAGCGGGGGCGGCTCGACCAGCCCGATGTTATTACCGCTTTCCTTGAACCGAGGTCGGTCTCTCACCGACATTACTTCCTTGAGGTACCTTTTTCTTTGCCCAGCGGTGTCGCCTCCGTCTCCCAAGCCGCCAAAGATGACGCTGCACTCGAATTTAGGCTCGGGGAATTCTTCATCTTTCTTGTTCTTTTTTCCCTCTCGCGGTTTACTCTCCTGTTGAGCTTTTCTCTTGCCTTGGGTTTGAATTACGTACTGTCGCAACTTGTCTTCTCGCACAAACTTCTCTATTGCATCTCTGAGCTCCCAGCACTGGTCGGTTGTATGGCCCGGGCTGTTGTGGAAATCACAATATTTGGAGAAATCTAGCCCTTCTTTCTTCAATATAGGGGGAGGTCGGTTGACCTTCCTCATTTCATTGAAAGCGACCTCCTTCCATATCTGTCCGCGGGGGCTGTTAGCGGGGTGTATTTCTCATACCTCGGCTCGTATCTTCCTGACCTCGGGCGAGCGTCGGAGAGACCTCGCGGGGGTCGGCCAGCAGGACTGTTCAAGGGCTGCTGACTGTTCTGTCCGGGATGCATGTATTCTTGGCGTCGGTTTTTTGGTGACGAGGGTTTCTTGCCTTCCCTTGGGGTTGAGTTGGCAATTTCCATCTGTTCCAACTCCAGATATTTCTTGGCCCTCACTCTGAATTCATTCAGGGATCTTATGGGGTCCTTATAGATTGATTTGGCTAGTCGAGACGACCCATTGAGTCCGACTGAAATGAGGTAAACATGTACCTTATCTTCTAACCCTTGAACCTGTAACGCCGCCTCCTTGAATCTGTCCAGATAGCTTTGCAACGTCTCTCCAGCCTGCTGTCGTATCTTTCCTAAGGCGAATTCCGATTTCGGCTGCTTTTTGCTGGTTGCAAAGTTTAGCAAAAACTTGTGGCCGAAATCTTCGAAACTGTGGATAAACCTCGGCGGCAGTGAATGGAACCATGTCTGGGCGGCTCCGGTTAAAGTGGTGGCGAAGATCCGCGAGATGATGGGCTCGTCAATGCCCCTCACACACATTTGCATGTCTAATTCATCAATGTGGACTTGCGGGTCATGGTTCCCATCGTATTTGGATAAGAATGAGCCGTCAAAGTTCTCTACGAACTGAGCGTCCATTATTTGGTCGGCAAACGGGCTATTGTTCTGGTGTCCCCGACGATATTTCCTTCGATATATCTCCTCTCCTTGGTCGGCCCGGCGTATGATCTTGGTTGGTCCGGGCCTCGGTGCTATTGTCGAGACCGCACGGAAAGCCCCTTGGTGTGAGCGGGACATCCTCTCATGTTCGGATTGGTGCGTTGGTTCCCTATTGCCAGTTTTGGCAGTTCGGATCGACGGACCAGACCTTTGTCTTCTGTTCTCGTGGTTTCGAGGGTCGGTAGTTTGCCGACGTTCTTCCTCCCTTCGCCTGTTACTACGTTCTTCCAACTGGGCGATAAGTCGTTGGATGTCCTCTTGGCGCTGAAGTTCATAGCGTTTTTCCAAGTTCTCCATCCGGGCCAACAAGGATTGGAGAGCACTTTGGATAAAACGCTGGGAGTTTCCAGGATCCTCCTCCTGCCTTAGGTTGTCTTGCGCTGGTCTCGACGAAGCGGTGTGGGAGAGTGCGTCTTCGGGTTCAGCGTTCTCTGGAATCGCGTCTCTGGGTGGTTCCTCGTGCCTTGGCATTTGGTGTCTTCTGGTATCAACCATCGTGATTTGGTGGGATTCGAAATTTATCGTCCCCACAGACGGCGCCAATGTTCCGTTCAAGAGTAACGGAGATGTCCAACAAAGGATGTTGGATGGTTTTCTGTCTGATCGGACTCTCCCTTCCCAAGAAGCTTATTGAGATGAAGCTAATAATGGAAGGGACGATCACAACGAACACGAGAGCATTTGGGTGCTATGTGTGCCGTGTGAATGAAAGAGAGAGTCAAAATTGTGTGTACCTTTCACCATGGGAAGCTCTGTATTTATAGGGGGCTAACCTGGATCTTGAATGTGTTCTTGCTTAGGCCCGTCACCTCATATCTGAATATTTGGAGGCGTATCTACAATCTTTCCCTTTTTATTCCATCACCATATATCCGTGGATACCCTCCATTTTTAGTTTGATACTGAATATTTGAGTCATTATGGCAGAGATCGGATATTTTTATATTCGTACCAAGATCCTTAACAAGATGAAAGGAGGAGGAAGGAACCTAGTGATATTAATCAAATGGTATCTTGCAGCATACCCCACTGGTGGGTTAACCGAAAATTAGGGTAAAGCTAAGGGTGGGCCCAAAATTCTCAAACAGCATCCAACATAAGATCATGGTAACATATCCCTTCTGAAAATGAAACATACAAATTAAGTATGAAAGTGAAATATCTAGTGTTAGGGCACATGGGCGTTTGTTCGGTTAACCTCAAAATTTAACCCCCAATTGGATTTGATCCCTTTAATCTTATTCCTATCCATTGATTAAATTGTTATTTTATTTTAGGTTTTAAACCGAAAAGTTTTCCTTATAATTAATTAAGTTCTAAGCATGTGACGTGATTCATCACTATCAAATGACTCCTTTATTCTTCTTTTAATATAATACCAATAATTTTGAAAGAAAAGGGAATTAAGAAACACAACACGATGCTGCTTCTTATATACAGCTCTGGAAGGGTCCTCTTGGAGCTAGCTTCACCAAGATCTCCGACAAAGAAAATCACATGGTAGTGCAATCCGTACGTACATGTTTGTCTGGACTTGATTTGAGAATAATAATAATGAGAAATTTAAATTGTCAGAAAATAAGAAATGAAGACCGAGTTTAATATCATATCATGGTATCAAGTTTTGTCAAGTTATTGCAACTGACAAATTTAAAAGAAGATGGATAAAGTAATTGGCACGATGATCTTTAAGGATATCACAGGAGGAACTTTTCCATTTTTTTTAGATAAGCAGCGATTTTTTTTTTTTTTTTATTGAAGGCATAATGACGATGATATATATGATAATGATAAGATGATGATAGTGCAATGGGTTCGCAAAGCTTCTCTTTCACGCCAGATATATATACCTCATTTTTTTCCTTCTTTTTCTCCCCACCATATTATTTTGTAGTCACATTTATTCTTTCTGTTATTTAATTTATGTTTTTCTCTGTGTCTCTTTTTCTTCTACACATACTAGGGGTGTGTGAGGATCAATTTTGAGCCGAAAAAGTAACCGATCAATTAAAATAAAATAAATTTAATAAAATTAAATTTAATAAAATTAAATTAGATGACTCTGATTTTATCAACACATTCTTACATAATTATACTACATCCAATGACATATTGTAATCCAATATATTTTATTACTAAGCTACAAAAATGTGAATTTCTAAAACAATAATATTCTCCCGAACCCATAGAAAAACCAATAGGAAAGCTCATGATGGTTAGATTATTTAAAAATAAGCTAATTAACCATTACTATGTAAATAACTAATATGCCAAAATGATTATTATAACCAAACCATAACTAATTATAAAAAATTCAGTTATATATATATATATATATATATATATACAGTACTATACAGAAGGCCTACGATGACGGTTATTTAGATCATACGACAACGGTTGTTGAATCGTCGTTGTTACACGTATCGTTGAATATGAGGATTTTTGACGACGGTTTTAAAAAACCTTCTTCGTTTTTTTTATTTTTTTATTAAACACAAACGAAGACGGTTATTATGAAAGACCATCATCATATGTCAGCATACGATTATGGTTTTTTTCTTTAAAACTGTCTTTGTTTGTATTAATTTTTTTTCGTTTTTTTTTAATTAAACACCTACGAAGATGATTATTAAAGAAAAATCGTCATCATATGTCAGCATACAAACTTTGTTTGTATTTACATTTTTTTTTTGTTTTTTTAATTAAACACATACGAAAACGGTTAATAAGGAAAAATCGTCATCGTATGTCAAAATACGAAGACGATTTTCCTTAATAACCGTCTTCATAAGTTTTTAATTAAAAAATAAATAAAAATAAAATACAAACAAAGATGGTTATTAAGGAAAAACCGTTTTCGTATGTTGACATACGATGACGATTTTTCCTTAATAACAACATACTAAGACGGTTTTTCCTTAATAACCGTCTTCGTTTGTATTTTAATTAAAAAGACAAAAATAAATAAATACAAACAAAGACGATTATTAAAAAAAATTGTCTTCGTATGTTGACATACGATGACGGTTTTCCTTAATAACTGTCTTCGTTTATATTTTAATTAAAAAAACAAAGAAAAATGAAATACAAACAAAGACGATTATTAAGAAAAACCGTCTTCATATGTTGACATATGATGACGGTTTTCCTTAATAACCGTCTTTGTATCCATTAAAAAAAAATAATACATACAAAGACGGTTTCACCTAAAAACCATCTTTGTATGTATTATTTTTTTTAAAATGGATAAAAATCACAAAAAAAATGGTGTACTTGAGATTTTTTTATATCACACCCCTTATAAAGTTAAGAGCATTTACTTCATTAAAACCAAAACAACTTCATAAATTTTATGATTTAATAATAATAAGTAAGCAAAACAGCAGAATACATACAGGATAACACTTGAATACTATGCCCAGTGCTCACATTCCTCTTCTCCTCACGTTATAAACACTACACATATATGCCTCTCATCCACACCAAGTGGGAATTTAGCTTGTTATGCCATTTTTTACACAACATAAACACTCAAAATCAACATAGACACAATTTCCTTATCATATTCATATACTTAAAGAAATAAAATTCTTATTTACCTCCAATATCAACTTAGTTGAACAACTTTTTGTGATGGATTGTGACTAAAACTGAATGAAAGAAAAAAGTGAGGAACAAACAACGATAAGAGCACAAGTGATAATGAACAAATATGAATTCAAACAACCAGCGTAAACATTTTTATATTTGGTTGTGCAGGAAAAAAGATTCTTAACATTTTCCACAAATGTATATTTCTCTTCACCAAGGACATGTTCATATACCAATCCTGCCCAGCCCAGACATTCAGGAGTCAAATCTTACAGCCTCCCCTCCACAGGCCAAAACCAATCTTTCCATGTTTCTCCTCTTTGCTCTCTTTATTATTCGATATTTATTTGGTGTAACATCTTAAATTTTGAACATATTACTAGATTAGTTTCATAGTTTATTACAATAGTAATAAGAGGGTAGGAGGCAAGACTTTCAACATTATTACAAAGGATAGGAGGCAAGTAACAGATGGAATTAATGAAAGGGAGATGATTTTGAAAGGAAAAGGTGAAATTCAATTCAATATGCTGAACTGGGTGGTTTAAGTCAAGGTGTGAGTTTCGGTGGCCTTGACATGGTATTATTTTGTTCTGCCCAATCCACTAACAAGCATTTGGTGCAAATGTGAGGATAGCTAGAATTACATATTCTTTTAACTTTAAAAACATGATTCATCTCCAATTCCATAAAATTGTGTTCTCACCTGTGCATAGGATCACAGAATCTGACACAACATGGAGTAAGACTTTGACTACCATACACCAAACAAATAAATGCCTATAATGAATTTCTTAGAAGAAAATCTATAACTAAAGAGATGAGATACACCCTAGACACTCAAATTAGAGGTTATGAGGAGGATCAGATTTCATTGTAAAGAAGAAAAGTGAAAATTACACATATAAACTAAGCATATGAGAAAAGAGTAAGAAAATACAATTAACCAGAGACTGAAAATTGAATATTAAACTCCTAATAGCAAAAAGCTCATCATCAAGACAACTTCACCTTCCCCCACTTTTTTTGTTCAAGTATTGCGCAAATTTTCCATTTGAGCTTGCCAATTTTGCTTGATCACATTCTAGTCATTTAAGCTGAAACCAATCTGCATATGTGGCACATCAACTTTAAAGTATTCAATATCTATTTTCTCATTTTTTTCCCCTCTATACCTAAAACCCTGTAATTTCAATTTTCAACAAATATTAGAATATAGATAATCCATGTTACACAACACAAGAAAGCCACACTCCAAAATAATAGAATATGGATAGATAGAAAAACTTACAGTTTCTGAAACTGCTTGTCAATAGGCCTGGAATCTAAATTAAGGTGATTGTGCATATATTTAAAACATATGGAATTATGTTGTATAGGAACTAATGCTTGAAAAAAGTTCAAAAATAGAGGAAATTCAAACTGAGGAATATAAGTCGATCTAGCACTAACCTGACTACAGGCCATGCACAGTACAACCATGGCAGGTGTTTTGACATGGCTCGGCTGTGAAAGGAAAAAGGTTGGACCCAGAAACCCGATTAATTGCATGACCTGCAAACTCAAAAGTATTAAGAACATAATCATTTTGAAGAGAGAAATGAATGCAAAATATTTCCTTCTATTGAGCACTGAACTGAATGAATGCCACAGTACTATTGTTTGAGAAAAAAACACATTCCATTGAGAACATCATTTGTATAGCAGTTGGTCATGCATGACAAAATTTCATCTATCGGAGAGTGATTTCTTGCCTTTCGAACAACTGTTATGGATAGGCCTTTTCTCACTAGTGTGTCAGCAATCCACCCACCAATATTTGCAAAAGCAGCCATGGTTAACCATGGAAGAACACATAAGAGCCCGGATTCCATGAGGTTGAACTTTAGAACCTGTGAAAATGATCCATTAGTATATTCATTCAACTATAGAAAGTGATTTTAAATTTATTAAAAAAACGGTTAGTACCTGATTATAGTAAGTAGGCATCCAGGTTAAAAGAATAAATGTCCCCCAATTGTGACAGAAGTAGGAGATTATAAGAGCCCAAATAGATGCTTTTGACAAAATTAATTTCCAAGGAATGGAAGAAACAAGTGCATTTGATACATTGCCTTCCAGTATGAGCCTTATCTCCTCTACCCCAATCAGGGTCATCTTTTGGGGAGCTATATGCCTAAGAGGCCAACAGAGAGGGAAGGAAATGAGTCAACATGCTAAGCAGGGAATTAAGGAGTACCCTTCCCATTTAGAAATTTCATGAACAATGACAAGGTGTTTCCAGTAAAACAAATTTCACAAACACAATGCAAGATGGTTTATCTACTCTTATATCCAGTCAATGACTGATTGATTCTTAAAGTTTGCATACTGATGAAATTGAAGTCATATACTATGCAACACTGTCCCTTAATCACTCAGCACACAAAACAAGGGTTGTCAGGGAGAAGGTGCTTTGTTTCCCCCTCAAACATTTTTCCATTAGGAAAAGATACATGAAATAGATTTCATTAAAATTAAGTGAAAGCTGACTTACCTTTCTCAACCACAAGGCAAACCAGATACTTCCAAGAGATCCAAAAGAGTAGAACACTGATGGCCAACCAAATTTTTGGATTAGCAATGGTGAGAATGCCAAGCCAAGCACAAAACCAAGGTACATGCCACTATATACTAGGGCAAGGGATCTGCTTCTCTCTGAAACAGGAATCCACTTGGAAAGCATATTATTCATAGCAGGCATGGCAACACCCTGAAAACAAAGAAACAACATAATTTGGTGCTAAATCATATTCATGTATATATTTTGCATAGATTTTGAACTTGACACCATTCATGTATTTGATTGTATTATTTGACACAAATAGCTTAATTTTTGGGGGGCAGAGAGTGCATACTACGAAAGTGTGTTTGACCATCTTGGCTGAATTATGTTTCCTTGTGCGTCACTTTCCCTGTCTGTTTTAAAGGAGAAAAAAGTTCATGCTTTCAGGTTGGTTTTCTAAGTTTTTCTTCTTGCTACTTGATAGATAGTTGCAAGCAATCTTATCTACCTAAAGTTCATAATAAATCTGGTTAGAGCCTAGACAATTGAAACTCCAAAATTTTGATAAGAAACAAAGCACAAAGAGTTGGATGAATTTTATGAATAGCTAATATGTTTATCAAGCATGTAGATAATCCTCAAAAGTATTCTTATAAAGAATTTGATGGATAAAAGACTTAAGCCTCTGTACATCTTATTGTTGTATCAGGCAGAAGTGTATGTTATCCAAATCGTTTTGAAACTTGTGAGAATCTTGATTTTAAATTTATCTTTAAATGAAAACCTTTTACGAAAAGTGTTAGAAACTTTCTGTAAGTGTTTTGTGTAAACTTACTGTCTGACCCACTCAGACGCTTGTTCAATAGAGCTTTCAAAACTCATTTTTTGTCTTTATAAAGAGTTTTTCAAAATCTTGAAAAAGAAAAACTCAATTCAACCTCCCTTCTTGTTTCTTTTTATCATTTATCCTTTTTCAAATCTGATAAGTGGTTTTGCATAATAATAGATAGCTAGATAAGTGACCATATGAACCAAGTTAATGAAAATTATGAAACCATAAAAGTAGTATAGATACATAATAGACCAACCTCACCAATCCCCATAAAGGCACGCATAATAAGCAAACAAGGGAGCCTAATTTTTGCAGCAATGGGTGTTAAAACTGTTGCCATTGACCACCAGACAACACCAAAACCTAGCACTTGCTTCCCACCAATTTTGTCTACCCATATGCCACCAAGGATCTAAACCCAAAAAAACAAACTAACATTGTACAAATGACTAAATGTCAGTACGAAACTATGAAAAGTACACATGAAGATCCAAAATGCTAGCATAGGTAACATGAAAATCTTATGCCAGGTTCAACTATCATTGATACTCTAATGCATACTAGAAGATAAATGTATGAGATCAATTTGTTGTTAGACTAATACATTGTAGGTAGTGGGTATAGCAATCTGACCTGAGTAAGTAGATAGCCCCAGAAAAAAGATGATAGAATTAGGCCAACCGTTGCACTGTTCCAATTAAACTCTTGTGACATTGGAAGTATTGCTATGCTCATATTCACCTATACGTTATATGGATAAGTAAAGTATATGAGAAGAAACATTAGTAATTCATACTAAGTTATCAAGAATATGAAAATTTAAAAGGACAACTAAATTGAAGGGATTTTGATCCTCCCATGCTACTTACTAACATGAGAAAATGTCTTGTTATAACTTACAAAAGAGATAAAAGCACTAACAATTAGTAGGACCTACCAATATTATTTCTCTAGGGTCTAATGAATTTGCTTTGGTGTCTGTCTCATAACGTTACATTGTCTTGTTAGTAAGTAACATGAAAGGATCCAAATTGTAATTTAAGGAGAAAGCGTAATAACAACTTCTACATGAGAAAGTAGAACAATATTGAAACTTGAAAGTAGAAGAGACCTTGCATTGCCAACTCTATGAAATATGAAGGAACATACATGTTGGGATTGTGAGACATGGTAAACATGAATATATAGTAATTTAGATTACAAATACGAAAATAAGATACTCACACGGTCCATGTTGCACAGTAGAAATGCTGCAAAACATAGCAATAAAATAACCCAGCGCTTAGGAAACTACTGCCACCAAGAAGATACTTGTGGAACATTTCCTTCCAGGAGAGTGGCTTCACCTGCCCTTTCAGTTGGTGCCAGAGGATCCACCTTTGCTTCTGTTATCCCATGCTCCTCAGACTTGTAATGAACACGAGCCGTATTCGCCTTACCAATAATGCACCTTAGGCTTATCACCTAAGCTAATGGGTATGTATAAGACAACATGTAAGAAACTCACAGGAGTCGATTGAACTATACCAATAATAAGGTAGCTTCAACAATGGCAACATGGGAGGCAACAACGGACGAAAGGCGATGACATTCAAAGGTGCGAGAGAGAGGGAGTGATTGAGAAGGCGAGAAAGAGAGAAAGAGAGAGGGAGTATGGAAGAGCTAGCGCACGGGTTTTTTGCCTAAAAGGGAACGTCCAAAATGACAACATTAAAAGGAAAATGAAGGCTGCATAAAAAAAAAAGCATATTTGAAATGGACGGAAACGACGACAGTTGTTACATAACCGTCTTTGATTCACTAACAACAACGACGGTCATTGAAAAACCGTCTTCGTTTTGACCTTTCGATGACGGTTTCTGGAAAGCTGTCGTTGTAAACATCCACTTAATTACGTTAATGCCACAGCACGACATACGAAGATGGTTATGGAACATCTGTCGTCGATGCTGTGTTGTAAAAAGCACTTTTTCTAGTAGTGATATATATATATATATATATGTATATATATATTATATGTGTGTGTGTGTGCAAAACTAGTTATATAGATTTTATTTATAAACTAGTGAAGGTCACACAACATGGAGAAAAACATCTCAACTATATTGACATCAAATTTCAACCCATGGGGATAACACCAAATATCATTAAATGGAAAAGAAAATGATCAACAAGATGGGGGACTATACCAAAACCAAGGCCAAATATCATCAAAATCTGGTTATATAGATTGGATCATTGCAGCATGGCTAAATTGATGCGAAGGGAGTTTACAAAATATACCTAAGACTTTAGACTTTGGTCTTTACTCTTATTTTTTAACCTTGATTACTTATGTGCTTTCATTTCTTCCATTTTTATAGCTTTGACTTAATTGTCTTGTTAATGGGTAGTGCTTCAAGTGTTGGGTTTGACATTATCAAAACTTTCTACATATGTCTTCACATAAGTCTTCGGCTTGGGAGGTCATGGTTTACATTTGCATGCATGAACACTTCTCTTTTTTAATGATGACAAACCAACAATATTGGCCTTGACAAAAATTCTTCAATGCATGCTTGATGAATGACCCTTTCTACATTACATTTCTAAAAGTCCATGCTCCCCCTAAATTCAAGCTCCCCTTTTGTTCAACATATGTAACCCTTGTTACCTAAAACTCATAAACACTACTTCTCGGATATGATTTCTTGAACCATTTTATGTTAGTTTCTTTTTTAGGTTGCAATATATCCCCGTTTTTGTCATTATCAAAAACAAACATGTTATAATTATTCCCCTTTCGGAATCACGAGCCTCCTCAAGTCTCAAATGTATTTTCTGTTTCAGTCCTGGTCTATTCCTTGCATCCACGGTTAGTGGCAGAAATTTCTATCGCTCCTTGTTGCCCGTGGGTTCGTCGTTCCTAGTTGGCTCTTCTTCCTTTCCCCTTTCTTGTGTTAATGACCCTTATTCATGCGGCTTCAAAGAATTTTCGTGCCCGCTTTGCAAAAATATCATATTTGGGAGTTTCAATTTTGAATGTTCGTATTCCTCTCTCTTCTCCTCTCGAATTTCATTTTTCGTGTTCCAAAAGCTCACTGTTTTGGTAATTGCAAGAGAATTCACAAGGCTTAGCCTCACTCTCTTGAGTTGCTCGAACTCACCGCTTCCAAAGAGTTTCCGCGCGTGGGATTTAGATTCACTTTACCTTATGTGTTTTGCCCCTTCGCTTTCATCTGCAAAAACGAGGTTACTTTCTTCTTCACCACAGTTGATTGCTTTTTTTTTCGCATTTACAATTCATTTGGTTGTGTTTTTCGTTGATGTAGATTTTTGGTGCTTCTAGATTCCCTTACTTGTTTTACGTGTTGACTGTGTCTGGCGTGGCTTACCTATTGCAAATTCGAAATGCTTCTGTGTATGTATCCTTTTCTGTTTTTCCCGTGGATGAGCTTTTGGAGGTTAATGTGCATGGTCACATTCCCAATCATGCTGCCACGATAACTGCTGTGACAGCAACCATTGGGGGTCTTGTTGTTGGCACAAGTGATGGTTCTGTTTTCTATTTCCAGTTGGTGTACTTGACCCTAGTGCTCCTTGCAATTTGTAATTTGTAGTTGTATTATTTGTATGTCCAATTGGAATTAAGATTGCATTTAAATTGCACCCCTAGATTGATGTAGGCTGGTTTTGTTGGTTTTTTTTTTTTTTTTTACACTGGATTAGAAAATACTCAAAACAGAGGTAGTTTTTTGGTTTTTTTGCAGGCTGGTTTTATTGCAGGTTTCGTGCATGAGCTGAGAGGTAATGTTGGAATCAGTTGCATGTGTGATTTAATATCATGGTATTTTCTTTTTAAATTCTTATACCCAATAAGCATGTTGAAAGTGAATTGCATTTGATCTCTCCTTTTCTTTGCTTATTGATATAGATTATGTCCTCGTACTCACAAAGACAGATATGCATATATATAGTGTTTAATGACAAAATCGATCATGTTATAACATTTGATCACAAGCTGATGGATGTTTCTTTTTGCTGTTTGCTTTTTACAGGCAACATCATCTCCTTTGGAGTGTTCCTTGCTCCATTGTAAGTGAACAAATCAAACTTTTCTCATAAGTTGAATCAACTTATTCATCTGAACTTCTTCAGAAACTCTCTCATCTAATTTTCCCAAAGTTGAAGTGAATAACTTGATTATAACTTATTGGAGAAATTTGATTTCACCTCCCTATTTCTTCTTTTATAAGTGTTTGTCAAGAAGTTTATCCTAAATGAGGAATACCACTATTTTTGCACAATGACTTATATTATTTTACATGGTTTGTAGTGTAGATTAATGTGACATGCTCAGGTTATTGGTGTGATGTATCAATTTATGGATAGGTCTTTTTTTTAACATAGCTGTCAATTTTTGTTCACACCAAAAAAATCCAGAGTCTGATTTTATTTTTACTTAGTTCAGTCCTCATTTGTTAATTCATGGACAGTTTTTGGTTTTTATATCCCCTCCCCCCCCCCACACCAATTATGTCCTTGTGTTGTCACCATTTCTATTATTTCTCAATCAAGCATTTCCACGTAAGAGATTTACTTAACTTGTTTTGGATAATTTGATTTGAAGATGTAGGCTGTAACCATTTGCTTTTAATAACTTGCATGGAAATAATATCACAAACAATAATTCTATAGAGATAACTTCTCTGCTATGAAAAATTCATTATTCATTGTTTCCAGGGTGAACTTTTCAAGTTTTTGGACACGCTTTAATGTACAGAAGCAGCAATATTGTGGCCAGGGTTTTTGATCGTCAAATTTGCACTCCTGCTCCTGGCACTAGTGTAATTTCTTCTTACAACCAATTATATTTAAGATTTCTTTTTCTTTCTGCGGATTCTTACGTGTGATGTTCTTTAACCTCTTTTTAGTTTATTATCTTATTTGGTGCAACAATTTATTTTTAAATGCTGATGTTTAGAAATATAAATTGTTCTTTCTAGTTTTTTGGGGAGGAGGGGGGATGGGGTGGTAACAAAAAATTGCACAATGATTGGGGACCTTGTTGATGTACGTGCTATTGGGGAATTCTGTCGTGAAGATGATGAGCTTTTTCTCAATTCAAATGCTCAGGTCAGTAAGCTTTTGGTATTGTTTTTATTGTAATGTGTTTTGTTGGGCATACCATTACATATATTGTTGTGGTTTTTTGAGAAAAAGATCTTACATGTTCTTTTCTAATCAAATATTCTTCCAAGATCTTGTGTCAGCTTAGTTGGTGGAACTGGGACATGCAACAAATGGGTTCAAACTTCATAATTCACTCCACCTATTTCCCATTGGGGCTTCCCCTGAACGTGTACAGTTCTTATATTATCTTGGAAGGTTATAACCTTATAGGGACATAGCTTATTCATGACCCTGGTTGCTTTTCCTTTTGTCTCTCTCTTATGCTAAAAACTTTAGTTTCTTTCCTTTTGTTCTTCACAGCAAACTATTTTAAGATTTTGTGTCTTATATGCTATCACTACACATAAACATTATTTCTTGCAGTACATCTATATTTCTGTGTCTTCACAGACGTGTATATGTGTGGGAAATGGGAATGCACTAGGTTTGTTGTCCAAAACAGTTATTGTTGCACTCACACTTTTATAATAATTTAAAAGAAATTACAATGAAGGAATTATTGGTGAAAATATCTCCAATTTAAGAACGATTGACCACACAGCCAGTTAATCATGGTCAAAGAGTGGTTACTGAATAATAACCTATTGACTTAATTAACCACTTGTATGCTTAATGATTCCTAAACTAGACACATTTTTACTATTCCTTATCTGTAATTTCCCCTTGTTTGCATTTCCACATGTCCTGTCAATGTTAGGAAATTGTCAAGCATGAGTACTTATATGGAAAAGGAAATATTCTAAAATTTGAAATGCCAGGCCTATAGTTTGCAGCAATGCGTTTTGCAATTACAAAAGAAAGGGTTCTTGGTGTATGAGCATGTAGTCAAGCATATATGTAGCTTGTTAAATGCTTACCCCTACCATTTTTCCTAATCACTGTTTTGTAAATTCTGCTGTCCTGATTGTCTGTGATTCTAAGTTGTGGGTGTACAAGATTTTTGGATGTTATGTATATGACTTGAGCTCTATATCTTTCCAATTCTTTTTTTTTTTAATATGTAAAAATTAATTGTTTTAATGATTTTCCCTCGTCTGTCAGAGGATCCAAAGGCTCAGGAAGAAATTTTACTTCCACTTTCAAGATTATGTTGATTTGATTATCTGGAAGGTAGGAGCTTTATCTGTTGTTTGAGCAATTTTGTGACCACTTCCATGCAACATCAAGGAATTCAATGTATATGAATTTCATATCTTCTCATTCAAATAATATCCACGCACTGGAACAGCTATGGAGCATAAAAGATAAGGCAAGCAGCTCTGCACAGGTGTGTTGGTGGTTGTATCCTTCTAATCACATGCCCCCTCTGTCCCTTCCTAGATAAAATAAAAAATAAAAGACAATGTATGTGACGTGCTAATGTGTTCTGTATATAAATTTTGTTTGTTGTTTTGCAGTTTGTGAAGAAGATGCTTGCCTCTTTGCCCTTCAACTGTCAGTCACAAAGTCCTTCTCCTTACTTTGACCAATCTCTTTTCCGGTTTGATGACACGATTTACTATTGATGTTTGTTTGCTTGTCTAGTTTCCATGCAATGACCAAAGTTTTTTTATATTAAATTTTATATATTTTGGACAAAGTTGGGGATATACTGGTGAAAGTGGAATTCCAGCTGTTGGATAAGCATTAATAAATAAGTTAGCTGGAATGGGCAATCAAATTGTGGTCCTCCCTTTTGAGACAGGTCATAACATCAGTTTGACTTATTACTTTCCAAATATTCTGGTCTTATATTGGTAATTGTTTTCAATATTTTTAAGATAAAAAATAAAAATAGCGAAGAGAATAGGCTCATTACATAAAAAAATGGGAAGGCCTGTCTTTTTATCCTGTTGGGAGGGTATCATGTCGATCTGAATGCCCATTTTTTCACTTTTAGATATCTGGAAAGAAATTTAAACTGAGTTTCCTTTGGTGGTGGTGGTGGCAACCTTTCCTTTCCAACACTGATATTAACAACCTATTAGAAAGGATATAGTAATTGGAATATAGATTCTAGAGGCTGATTACTGGTAGATATTTCCTTGCTCTATTTATTTCTCAGGTAACCTGGATCATACGAGTTGAGGCAAATAGTCCACATGATGTTCTAGGAGTAACCTGGTAGTGCTGCTTTGATATATGGATCTCTTTTCTTGGATCTTCTTGTTGGTAGTGGAATTTTCACTCTATGGACAGTAACTGTTAGTTTTTATGCATTAGCTAGACATCAAGTCTTAGGAGCTCTAGATTTAGGGGGCGTGCTTTAAAAAAAAACCAGTCAAATGCTTCAATCTAACAACTTGAAATATTAGGAGAGTTGGTCTTGCACAAATTGACAAAGATGCCATAGATTGGATTATTTAGGGGTGAATAGCTGAGAAATAGTTTCCTTTGGGGTCATTCTTAGAAGATTAATGTGTATGAGATTGATAGATGTCTATCCAAAACTATGAAATTTAAGAAAGTAACAAGTGAAAATATTCAATATATTATAAGGTTCATCATATATTTTGCACTGGTACGTGACTTTATTTCAAAGAAAGGTTATTGAATGAAAGGATAACAAGATTATCTGGGGGCATTGCAATTCTTCAGGTACTATGAATTTCATTTTATTTTGTCCTGTGACAATCTGGAATTTAAGAATTCTGTTTCCGTTTAAGATAGTTATTTAACTTTCAGCAACTGAAATCTAAATCATGGGTAGGAGCGCAAGCACAAGTAGAGCTAAAGGATAAACAGTTAAGAATAGAAGATGCTCTAAATGCAACAAAGGTATTTCTTTTTCCTTAGCTCTAACAAGATGATTTGTTGTAATTTAAATGGCTAAGCTTCTTAGAACAAGGCAGGCCACAATCGAGGAAGGTGTAGTAGTTGGTGGTGGCTGTAGCCTTTTAAGACTATCCCAAAAGGTGGATGGCATAAAAAAACTCCTGGACAATGAAGAACAACAGGTAATTATCTGTTCCATACTACTAAGTTTTCCTTCATCGTGTTTGAAGTTTATAATTATAACTAAGCTCTTATTAATTATCTTACAATCTATTGCAAGCATTCATTTTGTGTTGTGCCTTCTTATGACTGTTCAAGAAATGAAAATTTTATCTATAATATTTTCTATAGATTGGAGCTAAAATCTTCAGGAGAGCATTGAGCTATCCTACAAGAATGATAGCAAAGAATGCTGGTGTAAATGGCAATGTCATCATAGATAAGGTCCTGATCCTGTTGAGAAACTGTTTTTGTAAGAGATTGAATACCAACTAGATATTTGGATCTTGTGCAGAGTTTAGATAATTCAACTCATCAACAACTATTTCAATGCCTTTTACATAGGGTAAAACAATAAGTAAATTTTCTCAAACAAGTTATTCACTGCAAGCATTTACAGATAATATATTACTAAATATCCAAAATCTGTATGCCAAAATAAATATCTGATGCTGTTGATTGTTCAAGCCAGAGATCTTATCATTTTCAATTGAACAAAACTTGGATACAATTTCTTAAGTGTTATTGTTGTGTTCTCCAATCATAATTGGAGTTTCACCTTAATAATCCATGTAATAAAGGTCACAATATATTACCAGGTTTTGTCCTTTTCAATTTACCAACTAATCACTAAAATATTAGCTAAATATGTCTATACATAATTTTGTTTTGTCATTTTTGGTTGATAATTGCGATGGCGTCCTTTTATACATCAACAACTGTTCTTTCTCATAACACATTTCACTAATCTTTGATCTAAAAGCTCAATTAGGGGCTCATTCCATTAGATGGATCTAGGCTTATGTGCATGATTACAATCAAACTAACTCTTGGCTTGATGCATTGTCTTCGAGTAAGCTTTATAAATCAGTACATCTGAAATCATAACACATGAGAACATCACTAAAAATAATGGCAACAAGTCTAAGAATAAATGTATTAGATTTTCCTTTCCAAACTTTAATAGAATTTCTACCTTACATTTTTGATAGAGATAATAATTACAATCAATAGCTTTACTTTTTTCCTTCAAATGTTTATCATATCAAGTTTTAAATTCTGTATAGGGTGAGGATGCCGGCAAAAGAACCAAAATAATATTTTTTTATTAAATATTTACCAAAAATGGGCTGTCTGTAAAATATTTACAGAAATGGGGCTGTGTAACATGTCTGGATTAGGCATGTTACAACACGCCTAGATTGGGCGTGTTGTAACATGCCTAATCTAGGCATGTTACACATGCCCCATTTCTATAAATAGGCCCCCCCACCCCATTTCCTTCATATATTGGCTTGCAGTGTTCTCTGTCTCTTCTAAACTGCCTCATATTCTGGTGTATTTTCGTTTTTTCAGAGATTTTTGAAGGTGTTGTGAGTGACGAGAAAGATGAGTTCAAGTGGTAATTCTGTTCGCGTTGTCTTATATTGGAATGAAAGAAAATATCAAGGCCAACAGGGTGTCGTTTTTGAAGGGGAAACACAAGGAACCACTGTGAGACGTACATCAACCCTTACTGAATTGCATGAAAAGATACGGCAAAAATTACGTCTGAATAGCAACCAGTCAATTACTTTACTGACTGGAAGATTATGGCAACACGAGAAGTTCATGGGATTTCAAATAATGGATGATGAAGACGTGGAGTTGGTACTAGATGAATTTTGCAACCAAGGAAGGAAAGATTTTTTGGAGTTGTACGTGGATATTACAGAAGTCGATGATGTTTTACCCATCCAGGCAGTTCCACATCATACATCATCATATGCTGCTGGAGGGCCATCATTTGTTGGCGGAGAGGTCAACGTGTCTGAGGAGGATTCACATGACCCAACTTGGGTCATGGATGACGATGATGAAAATATCGCAATGGAAGATCGGCTTCTTGAGGAGAATGCTAGTGCGTCGGACGAGGATGAGGATGCTGGTGTGCATCAGGAAGATGTTAATGTGGGGCCATCTCAAACTCGTGATCATGCAGAGGGTGGTTCGAGTCAACCAGAACAAGGTAAATTAGCTGAAGATGTGAATTATAATGGTTTGTCATTTAATTTGTTTTATATTGTTTATTAATATGTTTTTGAATGTGCATCAAATGATGTTATTTTTTTAGTTAAGTTTGTTGAATAAATGAATTAGGATGGTAGAATTTTGTTTTATATTGTGTTTGTGCTTTATTGTTTAGGTTAAATAGTTAGGGTTATGGACGGTTTGTCGGGGTTTAGGGTTTGGTTGGGGGTGAGGGTTTGGTTGGGGTTTAGGGTTTGGCGGGGGTTTAGGGTTTGGTTGGGGTTTAGGGTTGTGTCGGCAGTCGTACATGGTGTTTAGGGTTAGGGTTTAAGTTGTTTTTTTTTAGTTACTTTTTATATAGATGCTTATAAATGTTAAGCGATTGATTTTTTGGTAAGAATTTGTGTTGGTCGTGCTTTTTAGTTGATATCGTTAATTAAACTGACGTTGAATGTGCAGCTGCTGAGGCGATTCCTTTTTGGCAAGGAATTCCGCATTATACATATATTGATTGGAGTTACCCACCCGAACAAGACTCTTTTAGTGGTTCTAGTTCGGGTTCAGGATCAGTGTAGGGTCCGTGGCAACTAGGGGATGATTTGTTTGTCAAACAAGAATTTGACTCGAAAAAAGAAGCACAAATAGCAGTGAAGCATAACTTGATGAAGGAGCATCAAGAAGCAATTGTGGTTGAGAGCAAGCCTGACAAATTTTCCATGAAGTGTGTTGCGCATACTGATGGTTGCCCTTGGAGGGTTAGGGTTATTAAACCAGTTTTCCATGAGAAGTGGGTTGTTTCAAAATGGGGTGGAAAACACAATTGCTTGAATGATCATATTTCACAGGATCACAGACAGCTTGATTCTGACGTAATTGCTGCACTGGTTGTTGGTATGTTTTAATTCACTGTTATGCATTTAGAAAACTTATTTGTTATCAAAGCATGTTATTGATGTGATTGTTACTTTTGTTTTTTTTTTTAGGAATGATTAAGGAGGAACCATCAATGTCAATCTCATTGGTTCAGGAGAGGATTACCAACACATATGGATTTAAAGTTTCTTATTGAAAGGCCTAGTATGCGAAGCAGAAAGCAATGGCAATGGTTTATGGGGACTGGGTAGAATCTTATGCATTCTTGCCCAGGTGGTGTAACTACATGCTTCGTTTTGCACTAGGTTCTTATTTTGATATTCAGACGAATGATTACTTCATTGCAAATCGACTGGTACGGGCAAAGCGCGTGTTTCATCGCATTTTTTGGACTTTTGGACAGTGCTGTGAGGCATTTAACCATTGCAAACCCATCATTCAAGTTGATGGGACTCATTTATATGGCAAGTATAAAGGAAAATTGTTGGTTGCCACAACTCAGGTGGGAATAATGAATGTGTGCCTTTAGCATTTGCCATTGTTGAGGGGGAGACGCTGGAAGCTTGGAATTACTTCCTTTCTAACATTCGCTTCCACGTTACTCGCATGCAAAATATATGCCTCATTTCAGATCGCCACAGGAGCATTATATCTACTGTTCAAAGTCATCCTGGTTGGCAACCACCTTTTGCGCATCATGTGTTTTGCCTGTGACACATTATCAGCAATTTTAATAAGAGATTCAAGGATGCAAGACTGAAGAAGGCCCTCATGAATTTAGGTGACTGAAAACGTTGATATTTATCATACTTTTGGTTTAGATAAATCTGTAAACAGAATTATGTTGATGTATTTTTTATGTTGCAGGTTATACACCCTTTACGGTCGAGTTTGACATCACATTTGCACGATTTCGTGAGACCAATCCTGAGGTTGCCGAATGGATCAATTCCATCCCCAAGGAGAAATGGACACGTGCATATGATGTTGAGGGGAGAAGATACGACCACATGACAATAAACTTGGCTGAATCAGTGAACACGGTGTTGAAGGGAGCCAGGAACATGCCTATCACAGCTCTTATCAAACACACATACACCCGACTGGTTCAGTATTTTGTAGACAGAGGTGAGGCAGCTGCCGAACAACTTCAGAATTCACAACGATATTGCAAAAATGTGGTTGAAGCAATGAGGCATAATCAGTCCCTGGCTTCAGGGCACCATGTATGCAGATATAATGTTGCTCGAATGTTATTTCAGGTGGATGATGGGTGCGACAAGTCATATTCAGTGTCCCTTGCCGATCGGGTTTGTCAGTGTGGGAAGTTCAAGGCATTCAAATACCCATGCAGTCATGCCGCAGCTATTGCTTTACATGTGCGCCAAAATCCTTTTTAGTACGTGGACAACGTCTTCCTTGTAAGTACGTTGGTGCAGGCATATTCAGCGCCATGGCAACCAATAGGTAATGAACGGGTCATTCCACCGGGTAAAGGTCCAGTCATCATACCTGACAAATCAATGCTGCGTGCCAAAGGTCGTCCAAGGTCCACCAGAATACGTAACGAGATGGACGAAGTGGAAACATCCCAGAGACGTATGAGGTGTGGCATTTGTAAGCAAGTTGGACACAACCAGAGAGTATGTCCTAGTCGTGGGGGGACTTCATGATTTTCTGAATGGTTGTATGTTTTTTTTTTGCTAGTGTTTGATAATGTACAACGTTATTTGATATGTTATATTAGTTTTGTATTAACTTTTTCTTTATAACTTTTTAATACTAATCATGTTTGATTTTTTGGTTGTCTGATAATGTATGCATTTGATGTAACAATATGTTCATTGCACGCTGTCAAACAAGGTCTGACATCATACGCACAACTTGGGCGTCATTGAAGACGCCCAAGTTTGGGCTTCATTCAACACGCCCAACTTGGGGTTTGACTGAACACGCCTAACAAATAGGCGTCATTCAACACGCCCAACTTGGGCGTGACTGAACACGCCTAACAAATAGGCTGTCATTCAACACACCCAACTTCGGCGTGACTGAACATGCCCAAGTTGGGCGCCATTGAGCCCTATATAAGTCGCATGCTCGGCACTCAAAATTCAATGTGCATATGATGGCATTCTTAGGAGAAACCAGCAGTCATAACATTGGTAATTCAAAATTAGTGTTCATTTATCCGAATGGATCAACGAAGCACGACGAAACAGGGGTTTCTTTCCAATGTGCAACTCCAATTCCAATGCGAGTTCCTGATGACTGTTCGTTTCAAACCCTGAAAAGTAGGATGCAACAAACCTTTGTTCTTCCTGATGACCATGTTGTTGACAACATCTACTATCGACAACCATCGATGCATGCAGGTCAGCACTATTTTTTTACTTCTGTGGCACTCACAAATGATGATGATGTTTGCAGAATGTTAAGGTGCAGTGACAATATGTCGAGTGCTAGCCCAATTGAAATTTTATGTGCCATCCACAGAACACCCGATGGCATACTCAACCTACTTCAATCCACAATCGTTCCAACGCATGATGCAATGCTATATTACAACGGAAAGTGGAACATACCCCGAAGAGCCGGTTGTGTGGGTTATGCCTTTACTGGAACAAACCCAATATGATTTCAAATTCCTTCTGCATGCACCATGGAAAGACTGAAGGCTGTCATCAAGGAAGTTGCGCCGGTTGGATTTCCCCCTGATGGGATTCACATGTCACAGGTGGTGAGAAAATTATTTTTTCGACAGCCACGCCATGCACAATATTCGACCACCACAATCGAATATCACATAAAAGAGTTGACAAGCGACGAAGACGTGTTGAAGATCATAGCAGAATCGAACTACTGGAAACATTTTTGTCCAGTTGAAATTTTAGCCATTTTTAGCAAACCGGACATGCAGATTGAATGAAAAATGTGCGTTAAATATGTTGTTGTACTTTATTGTTCTTAGTACAAATGAACGTTCTGTTTAGGGTTTATGGATTCCTGTTTAGTGTTTAGGCCTGATATTGTGATTAAGGTTAAGGTCTTCGGTTACAGACTTAGCGGTATTACATACACTTCACTAATATTGAGTAATTAGTTTTCCAATTCAAGTTTTGCCTTGGCAAGCACTTCCTTAGCTGCAATTTTCTTTGCTTTTCTCTCTTCACTTTGCTTCCTGGCCACTTCCGTTTTGTCAGCTATTTCCTTGACATTAGAGACCTATTCAGATAGCAATTGTCTATGCCGATATGATGCTTCAAGCAAAGCTTCGGTCTTGACATAGTCATCTTGGAGTTGAGGAAATGTCATTTTGTCCTCCTCAAAGACATGTCAGTTTTACCAGTTGAAAGTTGAGTTCATTGATTATCTCTGCTAATAACAAGCTGGTTACATTGAACAGGACCATTACGAATACTTGTCTGCTTAGGAGCAATTATTGGATTATAAGATGGGAAAACGCCTGTGATGATGACAGATAGAATCAACCTGAATAATACTAAATCAAAGTGGACACAAAGGGCTTCAGTGTGGGGTGTTTCAAGCTTTGTGTTGAATTCGTGCATTCCACATACATAATAGTTACACTACAAAATAAATAGCACAAACAAATGTAACATACATAATAGTTACAATACACATCATTAAAATAAATGGTACAAACG
>PYAF01001239.1:228143-266972 GCA_007407185.1 Glycine tomentella | reverse complement strand
CAACTATAAAGGTATACATAAATAACATAGCATAACCAAATCATAATATATAAATCTCAACACAGCATAAGAGAAAGGCATCCACAATGCTTGAGAGGGATTATCCATCTCTGTGAGTACATTCTAATCAAAGCTCACCTTGTCTATGCCTGACTAGGATCATCCACCTACTCGTGGGTACATCTAATCAGGACTTGCCGCCCAATACCTGAATAGGCTCATCCACCTACTCGTGGGTACATCTAATCAGGATTTACATGGACGCCTATGGATTGCCCTAAGGGAGATCATCCACCTACTCATGGGTACGTTCCCAAAGGGGTCCATAGTTCCTCAGTCTACTGGCCAGCAGATTACAAGCAATTAAATCAAATCATATCATGATCAAGCATTACATCATCAACATCATAATCAATTGATATCCAATATCTCAGGGCAAAACTAGCACATAATTGCCAGCACATTTAACTATTACATCAATATTTCATACATAATAGTATCATCAAAATTATAAGGCATCTAGCCTACCATTCAGTGCTAATTCATCATAAGGCACAAACATACGAGATATCTCAATCAAACACCCAAAGTGGGTGAAGCAAACACAAGCAGGAGAATAATCTCCAAGAACACTGAGCTTACCTGGTCGTAGCTCAGAAACAGCCCCCCTAGTATCTGGGTGATCTCTGCCAGCAGTCTGCACTTCACGCCCTACAATAGGCATGAATCAAATCATCAGGAACGACATTCGACCGTTTATATGGAAGGAAACACCCTTCCACATATAATCAATTCAAAGTCATCTAACTTAAGGTTTATCTTAGTCCGGCTTTTACTAAGCCATGCATTGACCATCAATAATCTGCCTCAGCCTCACCAAGGCCCCAGAGTTCTTTACAATTCTGTATAGCTTAATTCAAGACTGTCCAAGAGTTAAGAACTCACATTGGCTCAACTCAGCCAAAACACATAAATAATCACGTTTTCACCGATTATTTAACCTTATGAATAACTTTTGTAAAGGTACTTTAGGTATTTCAGGCCATAACACCTCCTATCTACACCAGCTCTCATTTCACAAAGCCAAATTCAAACTTCATCACAATTTCAATTTCAATATGCCATATGGCTCAGAACAACCTCCTGACTACATCTCTCTCAAGAACCTAATCCTAATTCCAGCCCTATCGATATTTGGTTACTATTCATCCAATCTCCTAGTCCATAATTAAACGGTTAAAACATGAGTTTCTTACTTCAGATCAATAAAGGAAAGCTGGAGAAGTCTATCTCCTCGCTCTGGTATCCTGGAACCAACTTCTTTTCCTTCCAAAACTTACTCTCTGAGGAAACTCAAGGAAATGGAGGTTTTCTCACAATTTTCACACCTAAGGCTGGATTTTTGGCTTCTATGTGATTCAAATCAAGTTTAGAAGTGATTAGAAGGTGTTTTATGGCTTTAGGATGAAGATATGAAGCTTCTAAGGTGCTCTAATGGCTGCCTGGGGTCAAGGAGGAAGAGGAACAGTGGTTTTCTCCAGAAAATTCGCGTTTTTGCCTGTTATAGGTGGCCTAACCGACATGCCGCGCCCTTGGCGCCACTTTGGCGCTCTTGGCGCCAGTTTCCAGTGCATCTGGCGCCAACATACAGTGTATCTGGCGCCCTTGGCGCCATCCTGGCGCTCCTGGCGCCAAAATCCAGCATCTGTGGCGCTCCTGGCGCCAGACTTCGTCACTAAATCCGTCGCTAATTCCGTCGCTAATTCTGTCGCTAAATCCGTCACTAAGGCTTTTGCGACGGAATTTTATAAATTTAAATTTTTTATTTCTTTTATTTTCTTTTCTAAAAGCCTAGGTTATTATATCAGCCGCATGGGTGATCCGTAAGTGTCTATATATTCTGAGATAACGGAAATGGAGGCGGCGTCGGAATCCGGCAATTGTTCCTCGGTAAACCGATACGAGGACCGATCCTCGCGGTAATGATCTTGCGACCAGTACAGGGGAAAAGACCATTCCACCTCAGTGGATTCCGGACCGGACAGAAACAATGATTGTTGCCCGGGTTCAGCAGCAACTTTAAAATATTTATCTTTAAAACCCCAGAAGGAGTCAGTAAATGGGATGATTAATTTACGTTTGGTCTGACTCCGGAGAGATACCCATCCTTTGCGGGTTGGAGGTTCCCCACCAGTCCTAGGGGTATGAGGGTAGAAATAATAAAAGAAGAGAGGCACAGTGCAGGGGATCCTCAGGTCGTCGCAGAACATTTCGAACGCCCTGATAAATCCCCAGCCATTCGGATGGAGTTGAGAAGGGGCTATACAGAGATGATTCAAAACTTCAACTTCGAAAGAAGAAAAAGGAAAGGTAATTCCTATTTCAGAAACTACGGCTTGGTAAAAGAAGAAGAAGTTGGGATCATTGTCTTTCCGGTAGGCACAGATGGGCTCTCCCGAATGGGGAGCCCGGATTCCATACCCGTCCTGTTTGCCTACCGGGGTGGCCGCGATATCAGTTATATCAAGGATCGAGAAAGTCTTAAGAACTTCGTGGGTGACCCAAGGGAATTTGGATGCCAAAATCGGAGCCACGTACGACTCGAACTCGGACTTGGCAGACAAGGACTCATCAATGATTTCCAGTGCAACATCATCCATTATACCTACGTAAAGGAAAATGAGAAAAAGTTAACAAGACATACCTGAAGGCAACACGCCAAATGCAGAAGAGGTTGAGGTCGGAGCCTCGTGGTTGCAAGACCGGGTTGATGACCTCAGTTGTGGTTTTTTGTTAGTCGGGATAAATATAGGATTATGCCGACACGATCCCAAGATCGATTCGGCTATGTCATCGGAAACGAGGTGAATATAGTGTGTAGCCTCGGAGACGCAGTCTATACAAGCATCATACTTAACCTCCATTATCTCAGCTGTGGATGAGGAAGAAGTTTCTGTTGGATCCGAGGACGAGGAGGAGGTTTCGTCCGAAGAGGAGGAAGAGAGGCCAGTAAGAGGATTAAAATGATGGCAAGGGATACCCAATGGAGGATCCCTCGGACTGTTAGTGTTTTTGGGCCCATGAAGGTGGGGGCCCAAAATGGATGAAGTTCTAGAATGATCTAGGGCCAGGCTTGGAGTGGTTCTAGGGATGATAGGGTTTGAAGGAGGCGGAAGAACACCGGTAGGATTAGACCCACGGCGGCGATTAGTTGGTAGAAGAGTGTTTTGAGAGTCTGGGGTGGCAGAAACCCTCGGTCTCCTGGAAGAGGAGGAACTTCTAGTATTGCCACGAAGAAGGTCTTTTGAAGTTCTTCTTCGGAAAGGGGAAAGCCAAACAACCACCACCCAGCCTTGGGGGTAATGGCTTTCCGCAACTCCGCCTCTTCTTCAGGAGTCATTTTCATGGAGGCTAGAGAATAAGCAAAGATAGAGAAATGGAGAAGAAGAAGATAGTGTAACCCTAACCACTAATGCATGTGCAACACTTGACGCAAACAAACAGATGAAGAAACAGAAATCAGAGAAGGCATAAGAGAAGGTACCTGGTAATGAAGCAATAAACGATGCGAAGAAGACGAATGAACGAGAAGATTCAAGGAATTACAGAGAGAGAGAGAAGCAGGAGAGAAAGCAGAGAAATGCGTGAGAAATGATAAGGAAGTGAAAGAAGGAAATAGAAGTAACAGAAACAGAGCAGCGGGATTTTAGAAAAATAAATTTGAAATAAAAGATACAAACAGTAACCGCCAAGGGGAAATGAAGCGGTTTAGAGAACCGTTACCAATTAGACGAAACGACATGAGGGTACTATGGTAAAATTATATTTGATGCTGGGGGCAAAGGAGTAAAAGCATAAGAATTGTAATCATTACGAAAGGAATGAAACGACGTGCTCTTTAAGGCATTAATTGGCATTAATGGTAGGAACACTGACAGGCCTTGGCGTGGTGAAGGCCAATGGCCACGTGCGACAGATGGATGGTCTACTCGGATAGACGTATTCTAGACGGTATGATTGGGCCATTCTAGTCGGATAAATATATCGGAGTAGGATTCTACTCGGATAGAACTATATGGACAAATATGTGGGTTGCATTCCCACACGTCAGCCTTGGTAGACTTATCCGGATGATCTCCTATTCGGACGAGTCAGCCTTGGTAGGTTTATTCGGACGATTATAATAGATTGAATTTTACTCGGGGGATCTTATTCGGTCAGTATTTTACTCGAAAAAGGTACCCGGATAATTTTATTCAGTACCTATATGCACCCCGGTCACCAAGATTACTTGATCACCGGGCTGGGGGGCAACTGTTATGGAAATAATATTTGGGCCTTATTGTAAGGCCCAGTTGATGTCAAAAGATGGTGTGTTCAACTAATTCATTGAACGTGGACCATGACTGAGTCATGGTTGGCAGTTGAGAATGCACGAGTGGAGGCTCGTATTCTCGGAGGCAGTTCGTGCAACAACTGCAAGGTAAGGTGCCTATAAATATTCAGATGTTACAGCAAAAAAGGTACACATATTCTGACTCTCCCTCTTTCAATTACACAGAGCACACACCTCACATCCATTGGTGTGTTTCTCTGTGATCGTTCACTTCAAGGTATCATTCCCCATTTATATCTTTGAAGTAGTAGAGTTAGAATTGATCATAAAGCAATCATCCAGTACATTGGTACTGTACATTTGTGCTGGAAACAATCAGAACAAAAATGAAATAAACTTTTCCATAAATAAAAATAAATTCTCTATTAACTAATTTGTAGATGTTATCTCATTTTTTAAAAAAGTTACATTGATAAATTTCTATAAATTAACTAATGAAGTACTTATTTTTATTTATCATATCATCTTTTTACTCTTATTTTTTTTAAAAATATTTTTAGACAAGCTTACCCACATTTATTTTATTCGGTTATTATTAGAAAATAATGTTGTCAATTTTCCTAAAACAAATACTCCTTGCCAACTTTATTCTTCTCTCAAACCCTAATCAGATATCAATCTCTCCACAATCAGCCGCCGCCACACCCAAAGGCTCACCATCTCCGCCACAAGCCTATCCCCCAAAGCCTATACGGTGCCGGAGTATGTTGTCCTCTCCGGTGCGGCCATTGTCAGGTCCTCAGCGCCTAACATTCCTGAAGTCACACTTGTTCTTCAATACCGACATCCCCCTCACCTTGTGCCGAGTCCACACAAATTGGCTTAGTAATTCCTTGATCCCCAACCTCAGACGATTTTTTTCACCACAGATCTGACCTTGAGGAGTTTGTTCACCACATATCCAAAGCGTCTTCAGTGGCGCTGACACCACCTCCGACAAGGAAGACCTCTACAGCCGCCTCAAATTGCTGCAGCGATAACTAGTTTTCTTAATGCCGTGTTGACTTAACGACCTCAAACCCGTGTTGATTTTCCTTTCCATTTTGTTGATTTTTATTTCAATATTTGCATTTTTTTATGATTAGTGTTTTTTGTCCATTTCATTGATTTTTTATTCCTTTATTTGGCTGAATTTCAAGCACGGTATGTGCAGAACGCGGAAGGAGAAAATTTGGGATTTAGATGTCCATTTGAGTATGAATAGGACGAGAAAATTTTGAGGCACAATTTTTGTACCTTTTCAATTTTCTATTTCTGTTAATGGATTGGACTGCAAAAATAGTGGCTTTAGTTTGAAATCCACAGGACTGCACTCATCCATCACATTAACAATTGTTGAATATATATTCACTAGAATTTGACTTTTGAAATAACATGTTATAATGTTAATTTGTTGTGATCTCTATTGCTCAATAGTTAGTATTTATACTCGTAATGTTGTTTGTCATTGTATCTTGTATATGTAGTTCTTCACCCTTGTTTTCCTCCTGGTGAATATTGCATACTTAGTAGTTAAACAGTAATTAATCGACTCATTTCTGGATATAGCTTGGTTTTTGTGATTGCAGATGTGGTCAGTGCAATGCTTATTTGTGGTGTTGGTGAAAAACTCAAGGTGGCATACAGTTCAAGTTTGCAATCCTTTGGCCTTCATAATTTGTTAGAGAATTCAGGTTGTTAGCATCTACTACAAGTGTGACCCTTATGTTTAAATTTCAGATGATTATGGTCGGGTGTGCTTCTCCAATTTTTATTTGTTTATTTTAAAGTTTTAAATAAAATTAGTGTATAAGTTTGAACTTTGAAGACCCTTTGCAGTTAAAGATATATTGTAACTTCCAAGAGTTTTTATTTTATTTTGTTTTATTTTTTTTTATTTTGTGCATGTTGTATTATTAGATAATCATAGCATGGTACTTGCGTGGAGATTACATTAACAATTAGATATGGAAGTAGAAATACCCCTTTTTGACTCTTGGTTTTGCTTTTCTTCCCTTTTTCAGGATAGTGTATCAAAAGGGGAAGAAAAGGATAGGAAATGGAACTCATTATTTAGGGTGTCAACATCAGAGTCGGAATATATTTATTTATTGAAAAAGGATTAATCTATAATTTTATCAATAGACTTGAAACTTGTGGATAAAATTACATGTTTGTGAACAAATGGATGGTGAAGACCATGTCAGTCTCATGTTTGGATTATAGAAAGTATGCTACTTTTATATCTAGCACTCTTTCCAAAAAAATAAAATGTGTTTTTATTGAATCGCTAAGAAGAAAACAGGATACTTGCAATTATCAGTATAATTGTGAGCTAGCATATTATAGTCGGTGCTCAAGAGCTTCAACTTTTGGTGGCTTATAAGTATAATTGTTCTTGGCTGTAATTATTCTCCTCCATTGTCTATAAGTTTTACTGATGTTGGCTGATAAACAGGGCTTATCTGTGATTGTTTTTAGCACAAATGAATCTACAAACAAGGTTGTAGTTTGCGCTGGGGTGCCAGAGAAAGGAGGTAAAGGTAAGCTGGATGTGGCAGATTGGCTGAGTAATGCTTTGGGGCCTCTAAAAGGGAGATGTGGTAAAGGAAAAGGTGGTCTTGCAACAGGTCAGGTTAGTTATTGACTAATTGCTTTTATTTTTTGGGTGAAACTAATTGCTATAATTTCTGCACAGAAGTAGCTTTAATTTTTATTCCAAATGTGATTTATTGATGCCTAGACATTTATCTTTAGTGATTTATTAATCTTCCAAATGTGATAATCAGTTTGTATCATAGTCAAAGAAAGGAAAACTGAAGAGATACGATGTGTTGGCATCACTGACAAGTGATAGTTTTATGAATTATGATTTGAAAATAGGGTGTTTGTGTCAACCTGAAGAATATTATTTATAGCATGCATTGTCTTTCTGCTTCAACCAGAATACTAACAATGTTCTGTCTATTCAACATCATATCTATTATAGTTATTAATTTATTGTTATTATAATCCTGGAATTGTGTGAAAGATGATTATTTTGCATTAAAATTGTTAATAGAAGTGTATTAAAATTTTTGTTTAAGCTTTTAACGTGTCTTTTAAAATTACATGAAGGGAAATAAAAGCATAGGTCATTTTTTTTAAAAATGATATTCTACATCGGTTATGTAATAAACGATGTAGAAAGTGATTATACAACATTTATGGTAAAATCAATATTGTAAGTACTATACAACAACATTTTTGGCAGAACCGATATAGAAAGTGTCTTTTCCACATCGGTTTTCACCAAAACCGATGTTGTAAAGTGTATTACAACATCAATTTTCACAAAAATCAATGTTTTTACATTTTTTGTATATATCTTACTATGCGACATCGGATTTGGAAAGAATAGATGTTGTATAGTAAATTTCAACATTGATTTTCATAACCGATGTTAAAATTGACACTTTTAATGATGGTAGTTTCAACATTGATTCATAAATCGATGTTGGAAGTCCCAAAAAATCGAGTTTTAAAGTCTATTTTCTAGTAGTGTTTAGTTTTTGATTTCAATTCCCGAGTCAAATATCTTCAACTAATTTAACACTGAGCTTCAATTTCTGTTTAAACTTCAATTTAAGATATGATTTTGAGATATCGAAATGCACCAATAATCAAATATCTTTCAACCCTTCAATTTTTTAAAAGTTAGACACCACAATAATATATAATTATGTATGTTGATGTTAGTGATATTTCCAATTTTGTATAGAAGTGAGATCTTTTCGTGAATTAAAATATTTTTTAAGAATGCTTAATCCACTTTTTTTTTTTTTGGTTTATGAATGCGAAAAAAGCAAAAAATGTTGCACTATGAATTCAAATACAATGATTACCTATTGAGCTCTATAATGATGTTCAAACTTGGATTGTCTCCAGGGAAGTTTCTTCACTCAATTTGCTTTCGGTGTGGACGTGTGGACCTAAGAAGGACTGGTGTAGGGAGGCGATGGAGGTTATGTCGGGAGTTCCACTGGAGAAGCAGGTTGAAGATGAAGTAGCTGTGGTTGAACCACTATTGGAGACTTCTCTGAAAGAAAGGGCTGATAAAGTCAAGCAATGGAATGATAAAGTATTTGTTTCACTCGAATAAACAGAGAACTGCGGAGTCTGAGGCCAAATGGTGCTATCCCCAACCTGGTCAAATTGTGTTGAGTTGTGATGCTGCAGTGACTAATTTGGGTTTCCTAGCTGCTGGAGGAGGGGTCCTGCGTGATCATCATGGACTCATGGTATGCTTGTGGGTGGTTTTCAAGCTAAGTTTTGTGAGAGCTTGGTCACTGATGCAGAGTTGTTGGCTGCTAGAAGGCCATGCGTCTATTTGGGTTGACTCCAACTCAAGCGCAGCGATTTTGCTGCAAGAAGCAGGTTGCAATCATCTCCACCCCTGCCATTATCTGTTACAAGAAATTCGGGAGGTGTAGTGAAGGTTTCAGAATGTTGCTTGGAATCATGTACTTAGAGAGATGCTAATACAGTGGCAAATACTATGGCTAAAAAAGCATTGGGTCTTTATTCTGGTTGTATTGTTTTTAATGTTATTCCTGAGTGTATATCTGGAGAATTAAGAGCTGGTATGGCTCAATCTTTGCTTTCCAGAGGTCTTTAATCCCTCTGGTCTTATTCACCAAAAAAAAAACAACATATATATCAACGATATTATATAGTATACTATCTCTTTTCCTATATATAAAAAACAAAAAATAGCATTTTCTTGATTAGTTATAAAAAATACAAGATTACTTTTAAGTATATTTTGTTGCTATTTTTTTATCCTTAATTAATTGTGAGGTTTATTAATAATATATATACTTATTTTCTCATGAAAATACGTAGTACTGTATTTAGTTATCATTACATTAGATAATTGCAAACAATATTGAAGAACTGTCTTTTATATAATTAAATGAAAGATGATAGAAAAAAAAATAGATAGCTTTTTCTGGTGAAGCTTATTAAATCTGGTATCGATATAATTATGAGTTAGTTAAAAGGTATGAATCTTCATTTAAGTATGAGATTTGAATGAAATTGCATAGTACTTCAGCTGGACCAATGTACGTAACTAATAGATGTTGTGTGTTGAGTTCTACGATTTAATAATAATAAATAGACTTTTTTAGGCGATTCCTAGTTTGCTACTGTTTCTTTCGTTTTTATTTTCTTCTTCTTTAGGAACTCTGGCATGTGGCGTGAAATATTTGACTTGAATCGTTACAATAAACACAAGGGACAAAATCTTGGTTGGCCAGCTTGTTCTATTTTCAATGACCACTTTGTTTAATTATTTCACCTGAAAAAGGAAATTCTTTTGGTTAATAAGATTACAACTTTTACATAATATAAATTGATACTGTCCGAAACTATTTTATTTTTCTGAATCCAAAACTACTAAAATAATAAATATAAATATTTATTTTTTCAAAAGTGATGTTTTGGATAATAATTAACCAAATTATATATATATATATATACATATATATACATATATATATATATATACATATATATATATATATATATATATATATATATATATATATATATATATATATGGGTGGAAAGGTCTATTCCATCTATGCTGCAAGGCTAATTGAATAGATGGTGGATTTAGATTAATTTTGGTGTATTTACTATTAGCCGTTTAATCTTCATCCAATAGCTCAAAATCAGTCACGTTGAATCAACGTCTAGGAACACATGCAATTTATGCATATGCATGATTTGATTGTTATGGATGCCTAATGATATTTCTGCTCACTATATTCAGTTTATATTAATGTTTTTTTTTTCGTTGTAAAAATGCAAAGATTAATTAGAGACAAAATTGTTGAGCATATTTTGGCTCAATTCAAATGGCTTGTGAGTTAAAAAGAGCAATGCTCAAGTAGTCAAGTGAGTTTAAAAAAAACGCTAGCTACTACTAAAATAATTTTGTTTATTAAATAATTAAACAAATTTTTTAGCTACTAAAAAAACTAACTAATTGAAATACTTTGTCAAATATACTCTTAAAGTACCACTTTTATATTATATTTCATAAGAAAATTTTCTATATAAAAAACTCAAAGTTCTATAAAAGTGGATGATAATGCATGAATGGATCACACATATATTGTTACCCTCATGCAAATTTTAGGGAAAAAAAAAACTAATTAGGTGGATAAAAGGCATTGACCCCCCCCCCCCCCCCCAACCCCCAAAATATACAGCACATTGGGTTTATAGTTGGTAGAAGGGAGGTTTTAAAGTAGGTTATTAAATCATAAATATTTAATAAAATTAATTTTTAAAGTGGTTAAAAAATATAAAATAACATAAATGTCATATTTAAAAAGAGTAATGAAAAACATGAATAAATATTTCAAAGATAAATATGAAAAATTAAAAATTAATATTTAAAAAATATTAATTCAAGTAATATTTTATAAAATGTTAATAATTATTTGAAAAAGTTTGTTTATCAAGCAGTCACATAAATTTTTAACTCATAAAAAAATTAAAATTAACTAAAATGACATGACAAATCTAATGGGTAATAATAACTTTTTTTTTTCACACAGCAAATCAATTATTTATTAATTTATAATTAAAAAAAAGTTATCAAAGTTATCAAAAATTAAAATTAAAACAATTTTCTTTTTTGCCTGGTTTCAATGAATCCCAAAAAAAAAAGCTTGCATCATTAATTTTTATTAATAACTTATTTATTAATTTATAATTATCTTATTTGTAAATTAATTAAAGTGTAAAACTCAAGATACTTTTTAGACTATTATTTTATAAAAAAAAGTTGGTGCAATAAAAAAATAATTAAAATATATTTTGTTTAAATTATGAAAATAGTTAATCTCACACAAATAGCATCACAACATTAATTAAAATAATAAAAGTTATTATTTACATCTCGCATAAATTCGAGAATATTTTGAAAGTGAGAATGAGAAAAAATTAAGGGATTTTAGTTGTATAAATAAGGATTGAATTGTCCTCTATTTATACACAATTACACAATGTCTAAATTGCCCCCTATATATATTAGTTAGTTAGTCCAAGTTGCTCAGTTCTCCTCTCTCTTACTCCAAATTTCAACACTTTCTCTCTCATTATAATAAAACCAACAATCTTTATACTTTTTTGTGTGTTTTCTAACAACTTGTTGATCACTTTCATGGAGGCTCACTATAAATTTTTTCCTTTGTAATGATTGTACCAATTTATTTATTAGATATATGCATAATTAATAATAATAAATAAATTAAAAATCAAAACTTTTTGGCAAAGTCGAAAAACATTTAGAGTGTGTTTGGATAGAGAATTTTTACTGAGGAAAATAATTTATTGGAGAATTTAAAATTCTTTAATTTAAAATTCATTATTTGGATGCTTTTATATGAAAAATTTAAATTTTTGAAATTTTAAAACAGAATTTTAAATAACTAAAATGTGAAATTTTAATTTCCTTCTAAAAGGTGAGAAATTGAAATTTTATTCCTCTATAGAAGCTCACAATGCACCACTCTATGCTTTGTCTCCATTGCTGGTGAGTACTTTGACCTCCGTTACTTTCACAACACCCACCTTACATGTCTCTCCGTGCATGAGATTCAAAATTTTGAAAATGAAGAAATTTAATTTCTTTATCCAAACATAAAATTCTCAAAATGAAGAAATTTAATTCTTTATCCAAACACAAGATTTTATAAATGAAAGAATTTCAATTGAAGCATTTAAAATTCTTAGAATTTAAAATTCTTTAGAATTTTAAATTACCTTATCCAAACATACTCTTATGGAATTCACATAAAGGCATTGTCACAAGTAATCAAACAAGATGGATGATAAGTGTGAGACCTTAACAATAATCACTACAATATTATTAATCACTATAAGAAATTTGACATATTAGAGAGGGGACTATTCCTTCGCTAATTTGTGAGGGATTAGAGATAAACAATAGTTTTGGCTAATTGGTCGTGATTTAGAGAAGGATTTGTGAGGGAATAATTTTGTCTATGCATTCTCGCAAATTAGCTACCATATAGCGAGGGAATTGGAGTCCTTGATCATGAAGCCGTCACAAAAGTGATAAGTTATTTATCTAGGAATTTCAATTTCTCACAAATCACTTGCAAAATTCTTTATTAGATTTAGAAAATGAAAGTTTTATATAATGAGTGAGTGTGCCCTCACAAAGCTCATTCTAATTTCTTCCCTTGCTATGTCATTGCAATTTCCTGGCAAATTAGAGAGGAAATATATTGGTCACAAATTCCTCTCAAATATATTATTCCCTTTAATGTCATATCATTGTTAATAATAATATTTAAAATATATTTATAATTCAATTAAAAAAGATTTAAACCAAAATATTTAATAATAAGATTACAATAATATTAATATTTTGTTTATTTTACAAATATTCTCATTTTGATATATTATGCTAAATTACAATTTTGATTTCTTATAAATCCAGTAATATGCAATTTTAGTTCTCATATTTTTATATCATCAATTTTTGTAACATATCTAATTTTTGACTTTTTCACAACTCTCATACTATGACACTTCACTCAACATCCTTGTTGGTCAGAACTCTCCGTAGGTAGCCTTTTCTAAGACATTAAAATCAGTTCTGTCTGCTTCCAGGATTAATGACTGACCTCACAAACCAGAACAAGATTCAACGTGTTTTGTCTGCATTTGCACACTTTCTGGGAAACTTCCTAGAATTAAGGTCATCCATCTCATAATTACTCCAAGTCAATCATGCATAACTGTAGAGTTCTTAAGTGATGGACTACTAAAAAGTATATGTATCTTATTGGTATAGGTAGTACCAATTAATTCATTTAAGTCATTCTCAACTGCATAATCTCATACATGTATAATATTTGGATCCTTCATTTTGATGTGATTCGATCAGAGTGTTACCATTTTGGTTTCTTAATTTTTAAAATATAATAACATTTATGTGTAGTAATGATGTGACAAACTAATTTATAATTTTAAAATATTATAAAAATTGTAGAATGAAATTAGAATTCAAATTTATTTCTTTCTTCTTCATCACAAAATTGTATGCTTTGAACACTATATTGTACATATATTATTGTTCCGTTCCTTAAAAATGAAAATCCAGCAATATGCCAGAAATCAATATAGGATTAAGCTCTCTCTCTCTGAAGGTGTTTACGAAGATTAAAACAACTCCAGAAAGAAGATCACAGTACAAACGAACCACAAATTGGACGTGGGTGTGTGCACTGTGAGAATGGAAAAGAGAGAGTAACAGTATGTGTGTGCCTTGCACCCATGGGGAGAATGGCCTTTTATGCTTACTGACCTGTGAAAAAATAAGGAAACTATTCCTATTCTTGATCACGATCTTCTGAAAGATGAGCAAATATTCTGGATATTTGATGTAAAAATAACCTTCTGTATTTTCCTTGATTCTGTAAATATTTAGGATTTCAATCTTCTTTAATCTTTCCCTAAATAACTTGTTTTTAGCTGCCTTGGGCCCTTTGGCCTTTGGCCCAATATAAAATATCCGTAACAGTTGCCCCTCATCTCGGTTATTGAGTAATCTGAATGATCGAGATGAACATATTGAGCTTTTATCCCCATAGCCGAGATAATTATCTCGGATAAGTCGGCCTCATTGATATCCTTCCGAGGCCTTATCTTTTCATAGAACTTGGATATTATGGCCTTCTGTTCCTCTAAGAGCCGACCTCATTTTCCGACTTCGGCCGAGATAGTGATCTACAAGCCGACCTCTTTTTCTGATTGCAGCCGAGATACTGAAACGCCTGTTTTCTGCTGGACCGTCCTCCTCTTTTAGCTTCAAATTCCAATGTAAGGCAGAACTCTTATTGTCGTTTGGACATGTGAAAAGACGTGCCTCCCTCACATTTAATGCTCTGTCATTTCTTTGCACGTTCCAATCATGACTATCTCTTGTTATTTGTCTATTTTGCCCCTGTCCCTTGGTTATTAGTCATAATTGCCCCAGCAATCAAACACGTTTGTTAGTTACTTATTATTTTTTAATTCAAATTTCGACGGTTACCCTTCTTTAATTTCATGGGTTGCGGTTATTTCCCACTTTATAGTCCATACCTTGTCATTTCCTTCCACTATCTCAAAACTTCTGACTCATTTCTGTTGCTTGCTTTTGCTCTGTTATTCTGTTTCTTGCTTTCGCATTTCTGGTGCTTCATTCCTTTCTTCCTCAAAACACTCTTCAATCCAGGTATTTCCTCTTTCCTTTCACTTCGTGATTCTGCATTACTCTTTTTCTTCTTCTATCCTTTTTATTTTATTCTCGGTGATACCTATTCCTTTTGGACTTCCTTTTCTGGGTTTCTGCCTTTTTCTTATCCCCGTTCATCTGTTCATCTTCATCCCTTGTTCCTCTTTTCGAAAATCTCTCAATCTCGTAATGGTGAAACTTACTCCGGAAGAAGAGGCTCGTATTGCTGAAAGAGTCTCTCCTGGTGTAGCCTTTTGGTTTTCTGGTAAACCCCTCAGTGAGGAGGATAAGACCAAACGCTTCCTTCGAAACCCTAGTGGTGGTTCCAAATCCTCAAAAAATCCTTCAGTCGACAAACTACCTCCTTCTATAGCCATAACAGATTCTTCTAGGATTGAAACAGGTTCTAGTATTGGGTCTATCAAGGAGTCTAGAGGTCGTATCCCTTCCTCAAAAAATGTTAAGGTTTCTTCAAAGATTTTGCAGAGTTCTGGTACAAAATCCACTAAGGAAACTAGGGTTCATACTGTGACTCCTTTTGCTCTTCCCCCGAGACCTTGCCCTTTAGAAACTCGTTCTGAAATCCAGTTTGAACCGTGCACAAGGTGCATGGACAAGTTTTTGTATCTAGCCAGCTCGGGCTTTGATAAGGACGCCGAGGACGTGCTAGATGCGTGCTGGCATAATCCTGTAGCAGTCATTCCTCCATTGCCCCCGCCTAGAGCCGAGATGCCACCTGAAAGTATCTCGGCGCCGACTGGCATCTCCTGACTTGCCGACAATCCTCCAGGTACCTTTGCTGATTATTCTCTTTTTTCTCTTATCGTAGGTCATCATGGAAATCCCCTATGTAGAAATCGTCGAGGAGTCTCGGTCAAGCGGTTCACATGCCGGCAACCTTTCTGCCGATTTGATAGCCCAGTTCCCTTGGGTGACCTTCGAGGTTCTCAACACCTCATCATCCATGAGTCCGGAGGGCATAGCTGCCCTCCCTGTAAGGAATCAGGAAGGATTCTCAATTCGCCATCCCGACCCTCATGTTCCGATCTGCTCGAGCGCCGAGCAGGGCGAATCTAGTTTCTTCTTCTTCTGTGCCGATGTGGTCACCCGTCTGGGTATTCGTTTTCCTCTTTCCGAGTTTGAAATGAAACTCCTAAAACACCTTTCCCTAGCTCCTTCACAACTTCATCCAAACGGTTGGGCCTTCATCAAATCCTTTGAGGATTTGTGTGTTAACTTTGGAATTCCCTGTACAGTCCCTGTTTTTATGTATTACTTTTCTGCTCAGACTAGCGGTTCAGGCCGAGAGCCCTCAAACCGAAAGGGGTGGACTTCCTTAAGGAGTCACCCCAAACGCAAACTTTTCCCCCTTTTTGCTGATTCTTTTAAAAGATTTAAAAACAATTATTTTAAGGTCAGTGCCAAACTCGGCCAGCAGCCTTTCTTTTTGCAAGGGCCGGAGTCTGCCTGGGTAAAGTGGAAGTTTCCACTTTATTGGTCCCATGCCCATCATGAATTCCACCCCTCCTTTTACCATCGTGATGAGACCGGGTTGTCGGATGAAGATGCTTATTCGGTCATCCAAATTGATGCCTTCCGAGAGAGTCAGGATTTATGTGAAATTCCCTCTGCTCTTCCTGACTGTTAGTCAAATTTATAAAATATATTTTCTTATTTTCTTCTATTTTCGGCACTTACTATTTTACTTTGTTTCTTGCTTTATTTTACAGCTACCGAGATGGAAGATCAGACTGGTGACTTGCGCCCTCGGTCCCGCAAGACCTCCGGGGCTCCTCGTCTTCCTTCGACTACCAACGCAGCTCCCCCCTTCTTCAAAAATCTTAAAAGGAGGAAAGTGACCAAGTCGGCCACTGAGGCGGCCGCCAACTCGGCCGTAATGGCTGTTCCTATTTCCACCGTCTCGGTCACGGTCGCCCCTCCTGCTGAAGTCTCTGCTCCTTCCCCTCCGGCTCCAACAGCTGATCCCCCGGCAACCGAGTACACTTCCGTCGTGCCTCTCGACGCCTCGAAGCTGGAGCTCGGCCATTTATGGGAACGGGGGGCCGATGATCTATTCCCCCTCATCCAGGCCCCCAAACGATTCGTCGACTCCTCTCGACTTTCCAAGGATGATGTCCATCTGCTTCAGCAGATGCAGCTGCACGCCTTCCAAACGGCCTCCTTGGTTGACTGCCTTGTTGTCACCAAGGAGAGGTGTCACAAGTATAAAGAAGAGCTTGCTGTCGCCGGCACCAAGCTTCAAAGGGCCGAGGACGGGTTGACGGCTGCTCGGGGACAGGCTGTGCAAGCTCGAGAAGAGTTCGAGCGGGATCTTCGGGCGGCCCGCTTTGAGACCGAGCAGGCCCTTACTAAAGCCGCCCTTATGGCCCAAAATCTGAATGAGGTGAAAACCTTGTTCGAGGGTGCTGAGGCCGAAGCTAGGGATGCTAAGTCCAAGCTTTTGGTGGCCGAGAAGGAGGTAGCCGATTTGCAGGACTCACTGTCTTCGACGGCCAAGGACTCCTTCAACAACGCCGTTGCCCAGATCCAGTGCCTTAACACCGGGATCGCTCTGAACACTGAAGGGCTACACTTCCAATCTTTTGTCCGAGATGGTGTTGTCGTCCCTTATTTTGAACAAGAGGATTCTGTTGTTGAGGCCGAGGATCTTTCGGAGGCCGGGGCTGAAGAGAACTCAGCTCCAGTGGGCGGTGTTTAAAGGGCCGGGATGCCGGTTTTATCATGTATTTTATTTTTATTTGAACAATTTCTTTGTTTCAAATAATTTTTATATTTTGGAAAAGTATAGTTATTTTCCATATTGTTCTTTAGAACTTTTTAGTATGCGCATTTAATATTCATTTGGCTCCAACGGCCAAGTAAAATATCGACCGACTTACGTAATCGTTTCTCGGTTTTTTGCTCATTCCAAGTTATCGTTAGTGTATCACAGCCGCTTTGGACCGTGCCGACCTGATCAGGGTTGGTAAACACCTCGGATCCGCATGGAACGATATAAATATTGCTCAACGAGCTTTAGTCAATATACGACTTGCTAATATCGAAGTATTTAAATCAACTCGTGATTTGTTTATTCATAAATATCTTTATTCGTTTCTACGATTCCGATGAAAGAGATTACATGAAGTGGGGGTGTCTAAACCGTTGACTGCCACTTTTCTCAATTAACGGAAAACACATAAAAACATAATCAACTATAATATGTCTTCAGTTTGTCGGCATTCCATGTATGCTTGACTGCCTTCTTATCCAATGTTTCTAACATATATGCCCCATGGCCGAGATCCTGAGCGACTCGGTATGGTCCTTCCCAGTTAGCCGCCAGCTTTCCGTCCTGAGCATTCTTATTGCCGATGTCCGCTCTCCTTAAGACCAGATCACCTTTTTCGAAGGATCTCGGCCTGATCTTTCTGTTGAATCTCCTGGCCACCAACTGCTTTGCGGCTACATCTTGAATATGTGCCTGAGCTCGGGTTTCATCTATCAACTCCAGCTCGGTGATCAAGGCCGCATTATTAACTTCCTCTCCTCCTTTGAGCATCATCATTCTCCTCCAAGAGGGCTGTCCGATCTCAACCGGAATCATAGCCTCGCACCCATAGGTCATTCTGAATGGGGTTTCCTGTGTAGATGATTGGGCCGTGGTTCGATGTGCCCATAGGACATAGTACAGCTGCTCCACCCAACTTCCTCCGGCGTCATACATCCTCTTTCTGAGTCCTTCCAAAATAACTTTTTGGCAGCCTCAGCCTGGCCATTAGACTGTGGATGTTCGACGAACGAGAAATGGTGCTTAACATGAAAGTCAGTCATCATCTCTCTGAACTTCTTATCGGTGAATTTAGTCTCGTTATCTGTGACGATTTCGACCGGGATCCCGAATCGGGAAATAATGTTCCTTTCAAAAAATTTCTGGACCCGGGCCGAGGTAATGGTGGCTAATGGCTCTGCTTCTATCCATTTTGTGAAATAATCAACAGCTACAATGAGCCATTTTAGCTGACCCTCGGCAGCTTTGAAAGGACCCAGTAGATCCATCCCCCATTTGTAGAAAGGCCAGGGAGAGGTGATAGTTGTCAACTCGGACGGGGGGGACCATATTATCTTAGCGTGCTTCTGACAACTTTCACATTTCTCCACGTGATCCTGGGCGTCCGCCTTCATAGTCGGCCAAAAGTACCCGGCCCGAATAGCTTTTGCTGCTAATGCCTTAGCCCCCATATGTTGGCCGTTGATGCCCTCATGTATCTCGGCCAAGATATATTCTGCTCGGTCAGGTCCAACGCAAAGCAACATAGGGGTGTGTGGACCCTTGCGATAGAGCTCGCCTTCCAGGGTGGTATATAGAACGGCATCTCGGATTAACTTTTTGGCCTCGGCGTCATCATCTGGGATCACTCCCTGCTCCAAATACCTAATAATAGGCTGCCTCCAGTCGGACTCGGTTGATATCATCATGATGCAAGTGGGATAAGCCAGCTCCTGTTGGATGACTGTTCTATGGTTGCCCGTGCCCTTGGTGCTTGCTAGCTTAGACGATATATCGGCCCTCATGTTTTCTTTTCAGGGGATATGGGAGATGGCGACTTCATTGAACCCGGCAATGATCTCCCTGACCCTAGCCAAGTATTTGATCAACAAGGGACCCTTGGCCTGATATTTACCTTCAATCTGGGCTGCTACGAGCTGGGAATCTGTGAAAACTTTCACCTTCTGGGCTCCTTGCTCTTTGGCCGAGATCAATCCGGCTATTAAGGCCTCGTACTCGGCCTGATTATTTGATGTCAGGAAATTGAGTCGCAGAGACTGCTCTACTGATATTCCCTGTGGATTTTCTACTATGATTCCTGCTTCGCTCCCCTTTGTGTTAGATGATCCATCCACAAAGAGGGTCCATACCTCCTCGTTGGCTGAGGTCGATGGGGTGAGTTCAACCAAGAAGTTGGCCAAAGCTTGGGCTTTGATAGCATGTCGGGCCTCGTATTTTAAATCAAACTCGGACAACTGTATTGCCCAGTTCATCATTCTTCCTGCTAAGTCCGGTTTGTGAAGAACTTGCTGGATCGGCTGGTCGGTACGTACTGTAATAGTGTGGCCCTGGAAATATGGACGCAGTCTTTTAGCCGCCACTAAAAGTGCAAAAGCTACCTTCTCCAACTTCTGATACCTCAACTCCGAGCACTTCAAAGCTCGGCTTATGAAATACACAGGTAGCTGAGTCTTGCTGGTCTCCCTAACCAACACGGCACTCAACACCTCCTCGCCCACAGACAAGTATAAAATAAGTGTTTCACCAGGTTTCGGTTTAGACAACACCGATGGTGAGGAAAGACACTTCTTGATTTCCTGAAAAGTGGCCTCACATTCCGGGCTCCATCCGATCTGAGCTTCCTTTTTTAGCAGTCTGAAAAATGGAAGGGCCTTTTCTGCTGACTTGGGGAGAAATCTTGTCAAGGCCGCCAGCCTGCCAGTTAGTTGTTGTACCTCCTTTTTAGTCGCCAGAAATTTCATGTTCAGGATTGCCGCACACTTGTCCGGATTAACTTCTATTCCTCTATGGGTCAGCATAAAACCCAGGAATTTCCCCGCCGTCACCCCGAAAGCACACTTGAGCGGGTTCAGCCGGATGTTGCTTACTCTCAGCCTGGAAAATGTCTCCTGCAAATCTCGGACATGATCTCCGGTGGAAACGGTCTTAACAATCATGTCATCAATGTATACTTCTATATTCCGACCGATCTGCTGGGCAAACACCTTATTCATCATGCACTGGTAAGTGGCCCCGGCATTCTTCAAACCAAAAGGCATTACGGTGTAACAGTAGTTGGCTTCTCCACCCCTGAAGGCCGTCTTCTCCCGATCTCCTGGATACATCGGGATTTGATTGTACCCAGAATATGCATCCATAAAAGACAAGAGCTTGAACCCGAAAGAATTGTCCACCAACTGGTCTATGCTCGGCATGGGGTAGGAGTCTTTGGGACACACTTTGTTAACATCAGTATAATCAACACACACTCGCCACTTGTCGCTAGGCTTTTTGACCATCATCACATTAGACAGCCATGTAGTGTACTGGATTTCTTGTATGAAACCAGCATCCAACAATTCTCGGATATGCTTCTCCAGTGCTTGCTTCCGATCAAGGCCGAGATTCCTTTTCTTTTGAGCCACTGGTTTTGCATCAGGGTACATGGATAATCTGTGGCAGCAGAATGTAGGATCTATCCCAGGAATTTCGGAAGCTTTCCACGCAAAAACATCTCGGTTATCTTTGAGACACTTTATCAACTCGGCCCGTGCAACTGGATCAGTTATCATCCCAATCTTAGTGACTTGGGTGGCTTCTGGGCCGATCTGAATATCCATAAGCTCGTCGGCTGGCTCAGGCCTCCATTCCTCCACTTTCTCTCGTACATCAAGCTTCACCAGGTTTACAGGCTTTACCTGCTTTCTGTTCGTTCTCTTTGATTCTTCTCGGCCCTCTTGACAACTCGGCACTGAAGAGGGGCCGACTCCACTTTCCTTTACAGCATTGAAATAACATTGGCGAGACTCCCTTTGATCTCTGCAAATAGTGATTACTTTGCCGTTACTTCCTACCAACTTCATTTTTTGGTGCTTGGTGGACATCAAAATATCCCACTTATGGAGGGTGGGCCTTCCGAGAATCACATTGTAGGGGGAAGCTAGGAAACTCCCCTACCACGAATTTAACCCTTTCTGACTTGAAACCCTCTTTTGTTCCCAACGTGAGTCGTAACTCGATGGAGCCTTTGAGTGCGGTATTCTCGCTATTGAAGCCCGATAACAGTGTTTGACACGGCTTCAGATCTTCCTTGTCCAGGTTCATATTTTTGAATGCCGATCAGGATATAATATTGGCACAACTGCCATTATCAACAAATATTTTTTTAACTCGACAGTTGGCTATGGTCCCAGTTATGACCAAGCCGTCCTCATGTCCCAGTATCACATCGGCCAGGTCCTCTCTGGTAAAATAAAGCAAGGGTGGCTCAGCCTTGTCACTGGTGGTTTTAAACTTGGGTTGTTCCCTCACTGTCAGGACTTCTCTGAGGTACTTACGGCGTTGATTGGCAGTGTCACCTCCTCCTCCCATAGCACCAGTAATGACATTGCACTCAAACTCTGGCTCTGGAAATTCCTATTCATCCGTCTTCTTCCTCTTCTCATCTCGGCCTTTCACCTCATCATTGGGATTGCCTTTACATTTTCCCTGCTGCCCCTGGGTTTTGATCACATACCGTCTCAACTTTCCTTCTCGGATAAATTTCTCTATAGCATCCCTCAAGTCCCAACATTGGTCGGTAGTGTGTCCCGGGCCATTGTGAAACTCACAAAAACGAGAATGGTCAAGGCCGGTCTTCTTGAACACCGGTCGAGGTCGGTCTACTTTCTTCATTTCAGTCAAAGCTACTTCCTTCCACACTTGCGCCCGAGAGGTGTTCAGCGGGGTGTATTTGTCATATTTGGTCTCGTATCTCCCCAGTCTATGGCCGACTTCCAAACTCCTGTTGGGGGGCATATTCCCCATATGTGGGCGATGTTTTGGTGGTGAACCCTTTTTCTTGGGAGCAGTGTTGGCAATCTCCATCTGTTCCAGCTCCAGGTATTTTTTTGATCGGACTCTGAAATCCAGCAAAGTTCTAACAGGGTCTTTATAGATAGATTTTGCCAACCGAGATGACCCGTTGAGTCCGGCCGATAGCAAATGGACGTGCACCTTTTCCTCCAGGCCTTGCACTTGTAAGGCGGCCTCCTTAAACCGGTCCAAATAGCTCTGCAATGTCTCCCTCGGATGCTGTCGGATTTTGCCCAGAACAAACTCGGACTTGGGCTATTTCTTGCTCGTTGCAAAATTGAGCAAAATTTTTTGGCCAAAGTCTTCAAAATTACGAATTGATCGAGGTGGTGACGAGTGAAACCATGTCTAAGCCGCCCCGGTCAGAGTAGTAACGAATATCCGAGAGATAATCGGCTCCTCAATCCCCCGGACACACATCTGCATGTCGAACTCATCTATGTGCACCTGCGGATCCTGGCTCCCATCATACTTCGACAGGAAAGATCCATCGAAATCCTCTAGAAACTGGGCATTGACGATCTCGTCCACAAACAGACTATTATTGTGCTGTCCGCGCCTGTACTTCCTCCTGTAGACCTCGGCACCTCCTCCCGGCTGGTAAGCCGAGCTCCGTAATGCATCCTGTGGGCTTCTTCTGAACGCAACTGGATGTGGGATCTCGGCTCTGGGCGGCTCATAGTGTAGTTCCGGGTTATGCATGTTCTCGGTCGGGGGGGCCAGGTCGGGGTGAATCGTCGGCTCCTTGGGTGGTAACTCCATACGGCCAAGGCGTTGCTCCATCGTTCGTAATCGGTCATGCTCACCCAATGTCCATCTTGCACAACGTTCATCTAATTGTGCCAGCATATGATTCATATCCTCTTGCCGCTGAAGGGCATGTCGTCTCTCGAGCCGTTTAATCCGCGACAGAATGGACTGCAACGCATTGCTGGTGACGCGCTGCAAAGATTCTTGATCTACCTCGGCCGGTGCGGGCAACGGGTTTTCGGCAGGTGCGGGGGGCGGGTCATTCTGCGCTCGTGATGAAGCTGTATCCGTCAAAGCGTCCTCCACCCGGACTGATCGTGATCGACCGGCCTCGGGTGGGCCTTCAAGCTGGTGTCTTCTTGTGTTTACCATGGTGGGAATCGAAGTTTAGCGTTCCCACAGACGGTGCCAATGTTCCGTTCCTTAAAAACGGAAATCCAGCAATATGCCAGAAATCAATATAGGATCAAGCTCTCTCTCTAAAGGTGTTTACGAAGATTAAAACAACTCCAGGAAGAAGATCATAATACAAACGAACCACAAATTGGACGTGGGTGTGTGCACTGTGAGAATGGAAAAGAGAGAGTAACAGTATGTGTGTACCTTGCACCCATGGGGAGAATGACCTGTTATGCTTACTAACCTGTGGAAAAATAAGGAAACTATTCCTATTCTTGATCACGATCTTCTGAAAGATGAGCAAATATTCTGGATATTTGATGTAAAAATAACCTTCTGTATCTTCCTTGATTCTGTAAATATTTAGGATTTCAATCTTCTTTAATCTTTCCCTAAATAACTTGTTTTTAGTTGCCTTGGGCCCTTTGGCCTTTGGCTCAATACAAAATATCCGTAACAATTATTATATGAGTTAATTCATTTTCTTATATATTTATTTAATGTTAAATCTCGTTGATCAATATAAATCTCCCATGCATCGTGGAAAATGCATATTCCACCATATTATATTTCTTAATTTGTTTTATAATCTATGGCTGCTCTTGGTAAAACTAGTTGACCATCGTAGACGCCAAACTTTACTACCACAAAAAAAAAAAAAAAAAATTGAAGTGATGGCTTAATGTTCATCCATTGCAACTAGCATTAATTGCAGTTGCTAGAGATGTTAGTCATGCACATTTTCTTAATTCTTTTTCTCAAATTTAACACTGTAAATTGTTATAAACTACTCTTCTCTTAGGAAACTTGATGTATTTAATATTTACGTTTTATAAACCTTCATTTAATACCTCACCCGCTCAGTTGCTCCATATTACATGACATTTAAAATCTTACGCAAATATTAAGAATTTTAAAAAATATCTTGAATTTCATAAAAAATATCATTTAACTTTAATTTCTAATATACTCCCACTTAGGATATTCAATGAAAAAATATATTTAACACTTCATTAGTTTTGTAAAACGATAAATAATTTATAACAATTTATTTGTTGCTAAAACGTCAAATAAAATAAAGCAGAAGGAGTATTATTTACTATTAGTTTTTTTTGCCCCGATCCTCTTTAAATATTGATTCGTTATCCGTCCGTGTGTAACCTAATTTTATTTCCCAAACTTATTGCCTTGTTTTCTGTTACCTCTTTTGTCATATCTTTTTATGTTTTATCTTTTTTTTTTCTCTCTCTCAAAAGTTGATGTTTTAGAATTTTTAAAGTCTAATTAATCAATAGTATTTTTTTCTCAAATATATTCTTATTTAATACTAACTACGATTGGTAAAAAAAACTCACTACTAGGGACACATGTATCAAAGATTAAGCTATTAAATAAGGACAATTATATTTATTTTAAATATAATAATTTTTAATTTTATTAAATATTTTTAATTCATGTATAATAATCTTAATCATAAAAATATATGGAAAAAAGGTGGTATTAGCTAGAGAGAAATGCAGTGATAAGATGTGAGTGGAGCCACTTGCTTAATTGTCCACCAACTTTTCATAAGGTTAGCTATATCAATATGCCAGTTCATGCTATGTCGATTTAAATAATATATGGTGTATGGTTAACTGTCACCTGAATCCACCTGGGTCATACCAAGAACAACGAATTAACTGACATCAAACAATTTTGTTTGCTTGAAATTGCAGAAAACATAAATTATATGGAGTATTTCACAGGATTATGTTGAAAGCATCAAATGTATTGCATTAGCTTTAGTGAGAAGTTAGATTTTGGTCAGACTAATAAGCTTCCATTTAATAATACTGTTGACAATCTTTTGGATAACATCAAGCGGTATGCTATCTATTTTCTATATATGTCATAATGTTCAACCTATAACTGATCGAGACATCGAGTTCATGGTAATCATGAGCCTCACGGTCAATGGGAGTATGCTTTTGACCCAAGAAAAATAAGATTCCTTTATCAATGTATATAATGGAAAAATATATGATTCCTAATGGTTTCGTTTTGCAATATTTCTTTTCTGGACTCCGACTTTATTAGAAAAATTGTTCATTACATTATTCACATTCCCATATCTCTAACATTTGTTTAATTACATGGTAGAACCAGTGCACAAATTTCACAATTTCACAAATTTTGTCTCATTTTTATTTTGCAAATTTTATATATTCCCTAATATATAAAGGATCACAAATTTCGTCTAAAAAATTGTTACAGTTAGGATATTTAATTTGTATCATTTAAAACGTCATAATTGTGAATTTTTTCATTAATTGTGACAGTTTTTTTTTTTTTTTTTACACGGGACACAATTTTTGATATTTTATAAATTTGGGGTGGAATTTGTGAAAAAAATTAGAATAAAACTTGTGAAATTATGGGGACAAAAGTGTAATTAAATATAAAATTTAATAGTTAAAATTGTATATTGAACTTAACTTATATGTATGCTTTTTCATGAATTCACTTCATCATGTAATTTTTCCAAGAGCCTTGATTAATTTATATTTTAAATAATGCTCAGTTAGTTTTTTTCACGAGACAATTCTTTTTTAACAAATAAGAATAATGAATGATTAAATTGTAATTTTGGTTTTTCTTTTGATCCTTAGTTTTGGTTTTCCTTTAATTCCTAATCCCCAATTTCGATTCCTCTATTTTTTCCTGTAATTTTGGTTCAATTCTTGATGTTGTATATATTTTATTTTCTTAAAATTAAATTCTAAATATAACATATTGATTTTCACTTATGATATTATAAAAAATAATTTAATTAATTAAAATATAAAATAAATATTTGCAAAATTGGAAATTATATTGAACTAAAATTATAGATTTTCTAAAAATAAAAAAGTTAAATAACATAAAAACTAGAAAGACTAAAATTATAATAATTTAACTAATAATAATGAATGAGTATGGAGATTAGACACATGTACACGTGTATAAGAACTAAAGTATTTCTTTTACTCCTTTAATAAAAAAACCATTGTTTATTAAATATCTGTTATCTATGAATCAAAATTAATAATTAATTATGTTACACTTATCTTATTTGTTTGGAAAATAAATTGAGGGAGTGAGTGTTGAAATAAATAATATTTAATTTTATTATTTTAGAAATTCAAATAAAATAATATAAGAAAAATAACCAAACAAAAAACCAAAAAAAAATTATTACTCAACCAAAAATAAAGGTTGTTAAATTGATTATATGTGCAGCCATGCATGTCTAGACTCCAACATCCCGCAGAAAACTCGGCGGGAAGGAGTTCAAGAGTTACACGCTGAGTATGTCTTAAAAAAATATTCGTATAAATTAAATCTGTACACGCAAGAGGAAAGTACCAAAGCAACCAAATGATTAAGATAGGAAAACGAAAATAACCATGGAACAGAAATAACTGAGACCTACATATCTAATTTAATTATTTATTTAATATGCTGCTCATTTGCAGTCTAATGTTTTGCACTTTATTTATTGGAAATGGCATGCTTACCTATTGTGTTATTTATTTATCAGCACATATCAAATTAATTTTAAATATTCTTTTGGTGTTAGACAATTAATCATGCCCTCATCATGCTTGTATCTTAATATAATGCACATAAAATTGTTAATTATTAATAAGAAAAAACCTGTATGGGTCATTTGTTGCCAACTCACAGCTATATAAAAATGTTCTGCATTGAATTCTTATATAAAACTTCAGGATATTGGATGCTCTTTTAGTGTATTTGCACTGTACAGGATTCACGAAATAGACATGGCAAATCACATGACATCCCAATACACACGTTAATCCTCCATGTAAGTCATCGCACAGAAGTATGGATGCATCGCTCTTAGCAGTTGGGCTATCAAGCTATCAGGCCGACAACTTATCTTTTAAATAACTTAATATTTTAATATTAATGATAACGTTACAGTGGCAAGTATTTAATTATTTATAAAAGACAAATGATCTATAAGTCATGACTTATCTACTAGCTATTATCTACAAATTAAAAATTATCTGTAAGAGTTATTACACTACTATAACAAACCTTACAAACAAGGACCCGAAGTTCCTACTACACTCTATAAATATCATTTTCTATCTTACATATTTTATTCTATTCTCAATTCACTCACGAATTTATTTGAGCATCGAAGTTATTTATTTTGCAGATCCCCCTTTATACTCATAATGAAGGGTACCTACAGTCCGACATGCGAACCCATAGAACCCATCTTGGACACATCGACCCTCATGTCGGTTAGCTCCAGATTTTTTCATAAGTATAGTATTATAGCTAGGTTGTCATAAAGGTATATAATTGGATAAAGGTTAGGGATAATAACAAAAAGTTAGTAAATGAAATAGTGCTCCAAAAGTTGCATGTGAAAGTTATTAGTAAATGAAATTGTATCTTATAATTTAGGGCTTAAATATGTAGTGCAGCTCCTCCTCTATATCTATGCAATATTACTAATTCACTTTGGATTTATATATACGTATATATAAAATCTCTTGACTTTAGTTTCTAGCGGACGTGTGGCGATGTTATGGACCACAATCCAGTTGTATTATGTACATGATGAACTAAAATATTATAAAGTGATTAGTTTAAGAAAGTAAACTCATTAATTAATTATTTTGCTCGACGCCTTACTTCCTTTCTATATAAATCATATCACTAGCCAAGGCAATAATAACTTAGCACAAAGCAGGCTAATAGCACAACACGATGGCTTCTAATATCCAAACTCTGCTTGTGCTTGTTCTGGCTACATTGGCCACATTTATGATCCCTTCCAATGCACAACTTACTCCTAATTTCTATAAGAAAGTTTGTCCCCAAGCATTGCCAATCATAAGGTCTGTCGTTCACCGAGCAATCATTCGTGAACGACGCATTGGAGCCTCCTTGCTGCGTTTGCATTTCCATGACTGCTTTGTTAATGTAAGTTATTAGTGTGAAATGGAAGAACTAATTCTCATGTGATTAGTGTGTAAGTTATATATACTGCTCTTTTATACATACACACATCATGTGATTAGTTTCATATTTTCATACGATAAATTTAGGCACAACTAAGTAATATTATTTGTAGTCTAGTTTCCTATATTACTTTTCTAAAATCAAAATTGAAAACTAATTAGTTACTATATGCATGGCCAATTAAAGTTTCCTATATCAATTTATATGCATGATTTCAATAAATTAAAGTTTTTCGGTTCTGCCAACTAAAACCACGTTATTAATTATGCGCTGCATGCTTTTGCCTCTATGTCACTTTTGAGGTTTTTAAGAATAGATTTGTTAGTTTGACCTTAGGTCATATATAGGGCCAACCCACTTGCCCCCTACAATGACCCTAAGTTTTATAGCCCACTTAATGAAAGGGCAAAAAAAAAAAAAACCCCTAACCCACAATGTCCTACTTTTAGAGCCAACCTACAAATTATAACAATTTCAAAAATATTTTTCAGTCAACCAATGTTAGGTTATTTTTGGGTAGGTCTAAGTCATTTTTTAGCTAGTCTCAACTTGGGAACTTTTCGGCACAATCTCAACAGAAACATTTTTTTTTATCAACCTCGGCCTAGGTTTCTTTTGGCTAGCTTGGCCAAGATATTTTTTGGCCAAACTTGTTCATGACTATTTTTGATTGGCCTTGACCATGAGATATCTTTTGGCTAGGACAATTTTTGGCTAACTATGGCTAGACCAATTTTCGGTTGGTCTTGGCCTGAGCTTCTTTTGGCCAGCCTCGGTCATGACATCTTTTGGCCATGACAATTTTTAGCCAATCATAGCTAAGAATCTCTAATTATTTTTTTACGGGGTTTGTTAAGCTTTTTTTAGATGATGAGGTTTTTTTAAACTTAAAGAACTAATTCTCCATACAATATCATTATTGGAGTGACAATTCTTATATGAGAATTGTTGTTTATATAAAGAACTATTGTGACTCCAATTATATTATATGATGACTTGTCTTAAGTTCTTAAGAACAATACTGTTGGAGAAAATAATTATTGAAGTTCTTAAATATCATGTAACATTGTAGAGTTCACCAAAAGTGAGTTAAGTGATTTCATATCATAGATTCATAGTTACACCATTGGAGATGTTCTAAAAGCTAAAATTCCTTCCTTCCATTTTTACAGTCAAAATGCAATTTTATAACAAAAAAGAAAAGTTAAGCACATCTTAATTTGTATGATAAATTGTTTCAACTCTATAAAAATTACCATTAATATATTATCATCAAATTTTTAAAATTAATTTTTTTATTACAATTCGAGAAAAGTTTATACTCTTATTGTAATTTGATCATTTGACTTGAAATTAAGCGTACATTATTACACTAGCTTTTAAAATAGGCCGCTTAAGTCCATGAAATGATCATTTTATTTGATACCTATAAAGAAAAAAATATAGAAAAAAAGAAGTATAGATATATAATTGAGATATAAGTGATATGAAGTGAAATTAAAAAGTGTTATTGAAATATTTATAATAAATGGGTAGTTATGTATCATTATTTATATATAATTAAATTAAATTTCAATTTTCAGTGATGAATATACGGTTAAACCAAAATGGTTGTGAATCTTACGTGTTGCAAAGTGATGAACATGCAGGAAGCTGGAAGTACGTAGCAGCCCAGCCAATCATGTCGATCATAAAATAAAATAATCTAAACACCATAAATTATTGAATAACGGAAACATGCATCAAACAGACACGAACATGCATGTCACTTTCTATTAGATAACATTATCATTTTTTTAAGAATATACTAATTAATTTAGTGATTTGTTGTATCCTTGGGAGTACAGGGTTGTGATGGATCAGTTCTGCTGGATGATACGCGCAACTTCACTGGCGAGAAAACAGCCCTACCAAATCTGAATTCAATAAGAGGTTTGGAAGTGGTTGATGAGATTAAGGCAGCGGTTGACAAAGCTTGCAAACGCCCTGTGGTATCATGTGCTGATATCTTAGCTACAGCTGCTCGTGATTCTGTGGCCATAGTAAGTATTAATTATAATTAATTATTATACAAACTTTTTGTTCTAGCTAGTAATATTGCACTTGATTCGTTGGGATAAAATCTTAATTTATTTATACTCTTATGTTAAAATACTCTCGTTACACGAAAACATTATTCATGGAATAAAAACAGTAATGATCGATACATAGACATCATCCTATTATTACAAGGAAGATGATTTTGATTGAACCCCCCGATGCTTGTAGACGAGAAATTATTACAGGATAAGATCATAAACACGTGGTGATTTGTAACGGCAATATTTTTTTTTTTTTGTATAAATATTTGGAGACATGAGAAGACATGATAGATAAGTAGTAATGAGAAGAAATGATAAATAAGTAATTGATGTGATTTGACAAAAGAAAGAATAAAGACAGACATGAGATTTTTAATGTAGCCTTTGCAAGCATTTTTTCAGTGTAAAAAAATGAGGACTCTTATTACAAACTTTCTGTTGCTACAAATAGGCATTAATTTGATACTACTTATTTCTTAATTTATTTCTTTATCACATCACACTTCTTATTATATTTGTCACAAATATATAAGTATTGTGTCCGCAGACATTACTCATCATAAAATCAGAATTTAGAGTGATATTTTTTAGATACTATTTAAACCATTTTTTTCTTTATTTCTCTTATCCTATAACATCATATTATTTATTTATTTATTTTACTTACAAGATTTTTTTCTTTTTCTTCTATTTTTCCTTCTTCCTCTCACAAACCATTAAATAGCATTTCGCTTGTGCGTGTAAAATTCATTTTTGTTTTGTCTAGTTTAGTTTAGAATATTGTTTTTAACACTCCAATTTTTAAATAACCCATTAACACTTCTCATTTTTCTTTATTTTTCTTTTCCTATGATGTCATATTACTTATTTTACCTATACTTTTTTTTTTTCACTCTCACTAGGGATTAAATAACTTTTCGGGTGATGTGCGTGTAAAATTCATTTTTGTTTTTTAATTTCTTAAGGGGAACCCTAACCATATCATATTGTCTTTCTGTTAACAACAGTTAGGTGGTCCACACCTACGGTACTCAGTATTACTAGGAAGAAGAGACGCAAGAACCGCAAGCAAGGATGCTGCAAACGCCAATCTCCCTCCTCCATTTTTCAGCTTCTCACAACTTCTCTCCAACTTCAATTCTCACGGATTAGATCTCAAAGACTTGGTGGCACTTTCTGGAGGCCACACATTAGGGTTTACAAGGTGCACTACCTTCAGAGATCGCATCTACAACGACACCAACATAAACCCTACCTTTGCAGCTTCTTTGCGCAAAACATGCCCTAGAGTTGGCGCTGGCAACAACTTGGCACCGTCGGATCCAACTCCTGCAACGGTTGACACTTCTTACTTCAAGGAATTGCTGTGTAAAAAGGGTCTTCTTCACTCTGATCAAGAACTCTACAAGGGAAATGGCAGTGAAAGTGACAAGTTGGTGGAGCTTTATAGCAGAAACCCTTTTGCATTTGCTAGAGATTTCAAGGCTTCTATGATCAAGATGGGTAACATGAAGCCTCTCACTGGGAACAAGGGAGAGATCAGACGCAACTGCAGAAGGGTTAATAATTAATGTGTTGTTATTGCATCTTACTGGGATGGACCACAATAAAGATTGAAAGATTAAGAAATTATAATTAAGAGTATTATTATATGTCAAGTGAATCAAGACATGCATGCCATGTAATATTTTTTAACTGTCTGTGATTGTCGTATTAATTTATATTTTCTATCACTAAAATATAAATGTGATTGGTTCAAATAATGTTGAACCAAAAGTGTCAAAATTAAAGAAATATTAGCAAAAGAATGGTCACGTGTTAATTATGGCTATGCAACAATTTGTACTTTTTGAATGCATGCACCAAGGGAATCACTGCAAGAATATATAATTTTTGTTATTAAAATTTAGCTACCAATTAACAAAATAAGGTTAGACTTCTCTAAAGTAAACATGCGTAAATTACGTAACAAGTAGACAAAGTAATTCGATCTTTTACTCTTCAATAGAACTTTAAAGCATCTTTAAAACGTCAGATTTTGAACTCCCCATGTGACTAATGTATATTTAGTTTATGACTTAAAGTAAACATGAATAAATTTTAACTATTTTTTAATCCACATATTAAGATCTTTAATTCTTTGATGAGACCTTAAAATATTCTCACAATTTTGATTTTGATTCTTTGTGTCGACTACTTGATTAATCTAATACAGGATCTCTGAAACCAGTATACTTAAACTCCTTTCCCATGAGTCTTTAAGGATGTGTTCTAAGAGAATAGATAATTGTGATTTTGGCAATTCTTTGGACAATCATGTGATTAATCTTCAATAGAGACTTAATTAGTTACACCTAAACTCCTTGCCCCTTTTTAAGGATAATGCAAGAATCAAACTTAGATTTCTTTTTCCATGTAAGTTCAACATGTGTTGTCAACTAAGTTACACTTATTTTATTATTCCATTACATTTATAACTTTTGTGTAAAAACACATAATATTAATCTTGATTTTCTGATTAAAGATTGAGATTTAATAATTTATTTCCTAAGGTGAGTTTCCCATTTTAGAAGAGCTGAAATCCATAAAATTAATAAATAATTCTAAACTGCTTAACTATGAATTAGTTATATTAATGAATTTATTAAGAGGTCTAATTTAATTGGTTGAGCATTTGGAACGTGAGTATTATAAATCTCCACATACTAGGTTCAATTCATATGATAAAAAAAAAAAAAACTACATTAATAAATTTAGAAACTTGTTTCTCTCCTTGTAATAGACTTAAAATCTTTTTGTATCATATGCAATATATTTACAAGCTCGTACAGACTACATAATCCTTTGATTAGGTCTTCCTCTCTAGCTAGCGCTTTCTCCTTCCCCCGATCTCTCCATTATATATGGCTCCATTCATGTCCATAATTTTAGGGCATACATTCAAAGTTTTAAAAGATTTACTCGTCATTTTTTGCAGGTATGTTGGCCTGCAACTTAAAATATGGGAAAATTATCTGTCTGTAATGCTGAGCGCGTAACGTTTATATATGAAACATTTTTAGTTAAAGCATTATTACATCTAGTCAAGGTGAAAGAATACACAAAGAGTTATGTCAAAAGAAAACACAGAGAGAATAAGCTCTATTAATTATTTGGAATTGGTCTGCTCACATAGTAATTTGGATTATTTTCGTTGAAAAGTCATTTGGTATATGTACTGTAACACTTAATTGATGGAGAATAGTGAAACGGAGATCATGATGCATGCCACACGCTCTCGGTATTTAATTATTAATTAAGTTAACAATACCTACCCAATTTTTTTTGTCATATCTCAATTATTGTTATGTTAGCCCTAAGCCATTACCATCATGGCCGCTCCTCAACCTCTTTCAGCCTATTTGAAATTAATTTCCGAATTTTCTTTTCCTTGGTTACTTGTATAACTCACTCTAGAGTAGCGTACAAAACATGTATTTTCTTGATCTTATGAATGTTCAACCAACTAAGATAAACCTTCTTGATACAAAACATATATTAGCAGACTGCTATGACGGAAATTTTTGACAGGAGATGCAAGTTTCACAGAATTTCTTACAGAAATTGCGATAAAAAAAACTAATTTATTTTGATTTAAGAATGAATTGAATTGAAATAAAATAAAATAAATATTATATATTTAGTCACTGTCCACCTACACAAATTAAATGGTGGTTGCTTAGAAACTATCGCTAATTCAAGGTCAATGTAATAGCTTTACATTTTATATATTTATATTGTTATATATTATGTATTTATATAAATATGTACGCATAGTTGACATTTTAAGAAATCATTATATAACTGAACTATTTTAGTTTTTCTTTTTGATAAATCCGCGAGGGGTCAGTCTGATTTGAGGTAAAAACTTAGTTAAAGCAAAATAATTTTATGAATTTGTGAATACAATTAATTAATATATTCTTTTATATGTTAGTCTTTTTTTGTATAATTAATGACAGTAATAAGATTTAAATTATTAATTAAAACCCTTTATTACTAGTTAGGCTGACTCTAATGAAACATTAGTAGTGCTGCACGACTGCACCTCTTTAAATTAGTAATACTGCACAAAAAGAAAGTGGTACAAGATACAATTTACTCTTAATTATTTTAACATTACAGAATATAGGTCGAGTTTTTTGTTCTAATACTTGATTACAATTTGTGAAGTACGAACTTAATAACTTAATATATTCAGTTGTCTCAAGAAAAAGTTGTTTTTTGGTTACAATTTGTATCATTGACCCATTATATATACACAGTAATTTTGTTAAACATTTTCATTTTTCTTTTATTTTTTTTATCTTTTTCCTAATTATATATGGCTCTCATTTTTTCATTTTGTTTCGTAAACCCGTGTTTCAAAACTTCGGTGTTAATTAATATACTATATATATATATATATATATATATATAATATACAAAGAAAAGATTAATTAGTCCAGTTTATACTACAAATAATTTTGGTATTTTCGACTTTGGTATTTTCCACGGAATATTTCCCACTAAAAATATTCTGTCTGAAATTTGTGATTTACATGAGGATTTTACGGACAGAAAATATTCAGTATAGGAAAATGTTATGTTTCAATTTTTCTTTTTTGTTTTTAGTTCAACAAGCGTGGTTCATGCACCAGAGTAAACACGATTTAGGTTATTTTGTTTTCTTCTTTGCTAGTTAGTTAGTTAAGGTCTTAATTTGAACTGCATTGCATTGTTGTTTTTTTGACAAAATCTTCGGCTCTGCGCACCTCTCAACAGCGCACTACCAACTCAAACTCAAGGATCTTCCCATTCTTGTGAGTAGTCTTAATATATATTTATTTACGTTTAAGAAGAAGAATAGATTTTCTTTTATTTTTTAATGTAACTTAGTTGTGTAAATTGCTATTCCTATTTGTGTGAGTAGCATGTTCTTTTCCTCTGTTCTCTTTCTTTTTCCTTTTTTTCCTAGAAGATATGTATCCCATTTATTACTTTTGTAGGGCAAGACCAAGACTAAAGTTTAATCTAATAGGTGTTTAGTTTTATTGGTCAAGTTTACCATTGACCGGTATCACTGGACATCAATTTGGGAGAAAGAGAAGGACTACATTTGCTAGTCTTTTTATCCACTCACCATACATATGTTGGAAATAGGAGGCTTATATGTTATCGAAGAGGTATTATGTTTATATAAGAGAGGAGAATTTATGGAAGAGTGGAGAAAATTTTTATAACTTAGAACTTGTATTGATAATTGCTTGCTTACAAATGTAGGGGATGACCCCTATTTATACTAGTACATGAAAGATTCTAGAAACCACTCAACTTACCTATAATCTAGATAATTCTATACATGTATCTTGTAGTTATGGATCATTCTAGATTTAGATATTTTACTACAATATTCTAGAGACTTTGACTACTACCACTTACAAGATCTTTCTAGATCTTGAACTACAAATATGGACTACTAGTACAATAAACATTTTAAGCCCAAAATCAAGTTTATATTTCAACAGCCCTTAAACTTGATTTAGTGATGCCAAGCATATTTCGTAATCTCTGAAATGTCTCATACTTGAGGGGCTTTGTGAAGATGTCTGCAACTTGATCAAGTGACTTTGTGTATTGTATCTGGACCTCCTTCTTAGCCACACATTCTCTAATGTAATGAAATCTCGTGTCGATGTGCTTACTTCGATCATGGTGGACCAAATTCTTTGCTAGAGCAATAACTGACTTGTTGCCTACATATATCTCCGTTGCTTCCTTCTGAAATAACTTGAGATCATTTAGTAATCTCCTTAGTCATATCGCGTGACACGTACATGCTGTAGCAGCTACATATTCAGCTTCACATGTTGAGAGAGTAACAATAGGTTGCTTCTTAGAACTCCACGTGAATGTTGTATCTCCCATGTAGAACACGAACCCACTTGTACTCTTACGATCATCAATGTCTCCGGCCCAATCACTATCACTGTATCCAACTAGCTTGAAGTGATCAGAAGGTGAATAAAACAGCCTATAATCAATCGTACCTTTGATGTAGCGAAGTATCCTCTTTGCTGCGTTCAAGTGATTTATTGTAGGTGCTTCCATATATCGACTTACCAGTCCAACTCCGTAGAGAATATCTGGCCTTGTGCAAGTTAGATACCGCAGACTTCCAACCAAACTCTTGTATTGCGTTGGATCCACCAAGTATCCTTCATCATCTTTTGACAACTTGAGATTGCAATCCACCGGTGTGTTCATGGGCTTGCAATCAAACATCTTGAATTTCTTTAACACTTCTTTTGCATTGCCTTCTTGAGATATGAATATTCCATCTTCCTTTTGTTTTACCTCGATCCCAAGATAGTATGACATGAGCCCAATGTCTGTCATCTCAAACTCTCGAACCATGGCTTTCTTGAACTCCTCGAACATTATTGGATTACTACCTGTGAATATCAAGTCGTCCACGTACAAGCACACGAGCATAAGATCTCCATTCTTACTCACCTTGGTGTATAACACGTGCTCGTGAGAACATTTCGTGAAGCCATTCTGCTGGAAATAATTGTCAATCCTGCTATTCCATGCTCTCGGTGCTTGCTTCAATCCGTATAATGCCTTCTTTAATCTCAAAACTTTATGCTCTTGTCCTTTCGCAACATATCCCAAAGGTTGCTCGATGTAGACCTCTTCTTCAAGATAGCCATTTAGGAAAGCAGACTTGACATCCATCTGATAAATCCTCCAATTGTTTTGAGCGGGTAATGAGATCATCAACCTTATAGTTTCAAGACGAGCAACAGGTGCAAACACTTCGTCGTAGTCGATCCCTTCTCGTTGGCTATATCCCTTAGCCACTAATCTGGCCTTGTATCTTTCCACTTTTCCTTTAGAGTTCTTCTTGGCCTTGTACACCCATTTCACGCTAATAGCTTTATGACCCTTTGGAAGAGTAACAAGTTCCCATGTATCATTCTTTTTGATTGCATGAATCTCTTCGTCCATCGCGTGTCTCCACTTCTCATTTTCCACCGCATCTTCATAGCTTATAGGTTCACTATCTGCCATGAGACAATATAGTGTTAGATTATCCAAAGGTTGGGTTACCTCATATAGCTCATCAATGCTCTTTGTACGATGTTGAACTCTACTTGACTCTCCTTCTAAAGGTGGTGTTTCTTGTCCTCCACGTGTTGGTGATGATGGTGGTGTAGAAGGTTCTGGAGTTTCCAAGTTTTCTTCATTCCTTGAGATATCTCCATATGGATAAGGAAGAAAATTATAATTTTCCTCTTCTGTATTCCAATCCCAAGTTGCTTCTTCATTGAACACTACGTCTCTACTTGAGATAACTTTGCGAGTTTGAGGATTGTAAAGTTTGTAACCCTTTGAGCTTGAGTCATATCCTACAAAAATTAGTTTCTCGCTCTTGTCATCGAGTCTTGACCTCTTTTGATCCGGCACATGTGGATACGCCATGCTTCCAAATACTCGTAGATGTGAGATGCCCGGTTTTCTTCCATTCCAGGCTTCAATGGGTGTCTTGTCCCGAACACTCCTTGTGGGAGAGTGGTTTAGTAGATAAACCGCACAATCAATGGCTTCAGCCTAAAACTCCTTAGGCATTCTCTTGCTCTTCAACATGCTTCTAGCCATGTCTAGAATCATTCGGTTCTTTCTCTTCGCGACACCATTTTGTTGTGGGGAATACGGAAGCGTTAGAGGACGACGAAGTCCGTTTGTCTCACAATACTCCTTGAATTCATTTGATGTGAATTCTCCTCCTCTATCCGATCTTATTGCCTTTATGGTAAGGCCACTTTGATTCTCCACAAAAGCTTTGAACTTCTTGAACATTCCAAAGACTTCTGTTTTTTCTTTTAAGAAATAGACCCATGTCTTTCGGCTAAAATCGTCAATGAATAGAAGAAAATATTTCTTTTTACCAAAAGATAGTGGATGGATGGGTCCACACACGTCCGTGTGAATAAGTTCTAGATGTTTCTTTGCTCTACTAGAAGCCTCTAGTGGAAAACTGTTTTAGAAGTGCTTTCCTAGAAGGCATCCTTCACATATTTGATCCGGATGATTAATTGGAGGCAAACCCTTCACCATTCCTTTACTTGATAATAACTTTAAGCCTCCAAAATTCAAGTGCCCGTATCTCATGTGCCAAAGCCAAGAATTATCTTTGAAACATGCTTTTAAACATCTTGGAATGTCATGTTGAATATTTAGCAAA
>PYAF01001239.1:198181-217230 GCA_007407185.1 Glycine tomentella | reverse complement strand
ATGAGCAAAGAATGATGGTGAAGAAGATGTGAAGAAGATATTTTGATGACTTATATTTTTAGGATGTATATTTTGTATTGGACTTTCTATCAGTCTGTATATTATGTTGGCCTGTATTTCGGGGACTGCATTTTAAATTGTATTTTGGATTGTATATTGATGGACTGTATTCTTATTATAAATAAACCGTGGTGAGGGATAATCGTTTATGTTAAAAATAAATTGTAAAATCGAAGCAAGAAGAAAGAAATTTTTCATGAAATTTATAAACTAAGATAATTCTAATACAAAGCAGACACAAGATTTCATCTAAAATCAATCAAGCACGAGAGAGCAAAAGGAGGCGTTACATTGAGTAATGAAGAAATCACAACAGCTGAGAGATCAAGATAGCAAGAAGAGATAGAACAATAGAAATTAACACATGCACATGTATTAGTTCACTTCTCAAGAGAAGCTACATTCAGTTCTTCTAATCAAACTAGATTATAGTTCCACTAATTCAAAAGTATTCTTTACAAGCAATTACCAATGATTTTCTCTATCAACCCTAGACAAAGAATTAGAGTTCTAACACCCTATTAGAAATCAAATCACCAAGATCCTGAGAACCCTACTCAGATCTTTACCCCTAGAGAACACTACTCTAGAAAGCTTGAAAGAAACTCTTTGAACTTAGCCTTACAAAATTATTTTGAAACTCAAAACAATCTACAATAAAGTTTAAGAGAGACACAACCTGTGATCCTCAATGGATGAATGATTTTACCAATCAACACCAGGTTGTATGAATATCAAAGCTCAGAATCCATTCTCTTGAAAAAACTTTTCTTGACTCATCTTCAAGTATGAAGCAAAATGATCTTTTAATCTCAAACAAAATGATCTTTGTGTAATCGATTAAAGCAGACAAAGCCATGGAATATGCACAGATAAACTCTTAAGTTCTTTTCTTGAAACATTTTATGCTTGAATATGTTTATGTTTTATGCAATGCAAGGATCACAAGATAAGCCTTCTTAAACCATTGTACAAATTACAAATGTCTTCAATTGAATGACATGTAAAAAACTAAAACCTTCAAGTGACATGGGCTTTATCCTTGATCTTCTTCTTCAGCTCCTCCTATATCCAACAATCTCTCCCTTTTTGACTTTGATCATGTCAAATATAAATTGAACATTTGTTGCTTTGTTAAGTACATGAGAGAGATAAGTGTAGGAGCTTTAACCTTAACCTGAAATAAACTTAGCCTTTTGCTAATTTCAAGTGTTAAGAAGCTTTGCATAAGCATAGATAAATTCTTAGATGCTCCCTTGTTTTAGGTAATATTGCTTAAGTTGTAGAAACATAGATTCATAGAGCAAAATAAGATTCAGTTATTTTCATTTTCTCATATAATGTTCAATAATCTTCTCCCCCTATTTGGCTTATTAAATGCAAAAAGAGCAGTGTAAAATTGAAAAATAAGCAAAGAAGGAAGAAAACATAAGGTGTAATCGATTAAAACGAAGCATAATCGATTACTCTAGTGAGAAATAAAGTAGAGTTAACACTCAGTAATTGATTACCATTCGTCGTAATCAATTATTCCAGTCTAAGTTAATTTTGAAAAAGATTTTTTAGCATGTGTAATCGATTAATTCGTCGTTGTAATCGATTAATCCAGATCAAACAAATTTTCTGAAGTCATTTTAAACAGAGAGTAATCGATTAATTCAACAAGGTAATCAATTACATAAGCATAAATTTGTTTTTGAATTGCTTTTAAAGATCAATTAATCGATTATTTCGACACTTTAATCAATTATTCCAGTGATTATGCAGCACATTTCAAATGTTGAGTCAAATGTGATGAATAACCAAATTAGATGTAGATAGACACATTAAAAAGCATGCTAGCATATATTAGACTCATCAAGGATTCCTAGCATGTTTCTAGGTGTATAAAATCTATCTCTAGCCAAGGGTGTAGTGAAAATATCAGCTAATTGGTTAAGTGTATCAATGAACTCAATTTTGATATTACCATTTTGGATGTGATCCCTGAGGAAATGATGTCTTATCTCAATGTGTTTGATCCTTGAATGCATAATTTGATTCTTGGAAATGTTGATGGCACTTGTATTGTCACAAAGAATGGGTATTTCCTTTAGCTCAACATCAAAATCTAGGAGTTGTTGCTTTAACCAAAGGTTTTGTGCACAACAGCTTCCAGCAGAGATATACTCAGCTTTAGTAATTGATAAAGCAACACAAGATTGCTTCTTACAGTGCCAAGAGATGAGTAAGCTGCCTAACAAGTGGCATGTTCCACTAGTGCTTTTCCTATCCAATTTGCACCCTGCAAAATCAGAATCAAAATATCCAACTATGTTGAGTGATGTACCTTTAGGATACCAAAGTCCAACTCTTGGTGTAGACTTGAGATATTTGAGGATCCTTTTCATTGCAGTTAGGTGAGACTCTTTGGGATTTGCTTGGTATCTAGCACATAAGCAAACAATTAACATAATATCAAGTCTACTTGCAGTTAAGTATAAAAATGATCCAATCATTCCTCTATATTTAGACTCATCAACACTTTTTCCTTTGTCATCTGAATCAAGATAAGTTGATGTAGCCATAGGAGTTGCAACATCCTTGCTCTTCTCCATTTCAAATTTTTTTATCATCTCCAGGCAATACTTGGCTTGACTAAGGAAAGTTCCATTCTTCATTTGCTTGACTTGTAGTCCTAGAAAGAATGTGAGCTCCCCCATCGTTGACATCTTAAATTCACTCTGCATTGAGGCAGAAAATTCTCTGCACATAGATTGATTAGTTGAACCAAATATAATATCATGCACATAGATTTGAACCAACAAGATATCATTGTCATGCTTCTTAATGAACAAGGTTTTGTCAACATGTCCTCTTATGAAAGATTGGTTAAGCAAGAAGTTGCTTAATCTCTCATACCAAGACCTTGGTGCTTGTTTCAAACCATACAAAGCTTTTCTTAATTTGAAAACATGGTTAGGATGTATGCAATCAATAAATCCAGGGGGTTGATCAATATATATCTCTTCCTCAATGTAACCATTCAAAAATGCACTTTTAACATCCATTTGAAACAATTTAAAGTTCATTAAACATGCATATGCAAGGAACAACCTAATGGCCTCTAACCTAGCAACTGGAGCATAGGTTTCATCATAGTCTATGCCTTCCTCTTGGTTGTATTCTTTTAGCAACCAATCTAGCCTTGTTCCTAACTGTGATGCCACTTTCATCAAGCTTGTTTCGAAAAACCCACTTGGTGCCAATAGGTTTATGAGTAGAGGATCTAGGGACTAACTCCCAAACCTTATTTCTCTTAAATTGATTCAATTCATCATGCATGACCATCAATCAATGTTCATCAAGCAAAGCTTGATCAATGCTCTTTGGTTCAATCTGTGATACAAAAGCCATATTATAACAAAGATTTCTTAAAGAGGATCTAGTAGAAACTCCTTTGGATACTTCCCCTATTATATTGTCAAGGGAAAGGTCTTTGGTTGTTCTCCAATCCTTGTGCTTTTGTAATGGTGTTGACTGTTCTACTTCATCATTTGGTTCAGCCTTTTCCTTTACATTCAGATCATTTAGTTGCAGAAATTCTTCCATTGGTCCTGCATCAATATCACACTCTTTTTCTTCCTTGGAGGGATTAGACTCATCACATATGACATGGACAGATTCCTCTATGAACAATGTTCTTTTATTAAAGATTCTATAAGCTTTACTTTGCAAAAAGTAACCAAGAAAAATACCTTCATCATCTTTAGCATCAAATTTGCCAAGAGAATCTTTACCATTATTTAAAACAAAACACTTGCAACCAAATGCTCTTAAGTGAGATATGTTTGGTTTCCTTCCTTTGTACAGCTCATAATGGGTTGTCTTCAAAATAGGCCTTATAAGAATTCTATTCAAAGTGTAGGAAACTGTACTTACTGCATCAACCCAAAAGTGTTTAGGCAAACTTGTTTCATTAAGAAGTGTTCTTGCTCTTTCTTCAAGGGATCTGTTTTTCCTCTCCACAACACCATTTTGTTGAGGTATTCTTGGAGCTGAAAAATTGTGGTTGATTCCATATTCTTCACAAAACTCTTCAAAGTATTCATTTTGAAATTCACCACCATGATCACTTCTACTTGAAACAATATTGTATGTTTTTTCATTTTGAATGATCTTGGCTAATTTTCTAAAAGTTGTGAATGCATCACTCTTGGATCTTATGAACAAAGTCCATGTGTATCTAGAGTAATCATCTACAATAACAAGCCCATAATAGTTACCCCAAACTCATAGTTCTAGAAGGACCAAATAAATTCATATGAAGCAATTCAAGGGATCTAGAGGTAGAAACATTACTTTTACTTTGAAAAGAATTCTTTGATTGTTTCCCCTTTTGACAAGCTTCACATATTTTATCCTTCTCAAACTTAAGCTTAGGTAAGCCTATGACTAAGTCCTTCCTAACAAGCTTGTTCATATGATGCATGTTTATATGACTAGTTCTCATATGCCATAACCAAGTCTCATTAGTTTTACTTACAAGACAGCTCATGTGTTGTGAATGAATGCATGCTCAATGGACAGAATATATATGTTACCCTTTCTCTTACCAACATGGATAACTTCATCATTTTGATCGTCAGAAATTAAACAATTGTCATTGAAGGAGACCTTGAGTCCTTTGTCGCATAGTTGGCTTATGCTAAGGAGATTGTGCTTCAAACCTTCCACATAAAGTACATTCTTTATCTTTGTTTTGAAACTATCTCCTATATTTTCTTCTTCAATGATCTTTCCTTTATTATTATCACCATAAGTGACATATGCTCCATCTTTGAGTGTCAAATTTGTAAGCATGGACATGTCACCTGTCATGTGTCTAGAGCAGCCATGATCAAGATATCATAATGCTGATTTTTCTCTTAGACACACCTACAAAAGTCAATTTAAGTACCAAAGAAAGTTACCCAATGTGGGTTGGGTCCATAGGAGTTAGTTGGTTTCCTTTTTCTCTTAGGTACCCAAACACATTCATCGTTAGGCACATAAAATCTCCTTGCATAGCACTTAATGGATGTAAGACCTTTCTTCATGCAATAATTGCAAGTGATAGTTTCTGATGCACTTTCAAAATGAGTCAATTGATAATTCTTGTTTTTGAAAGGCCTTTTTGATACTTTTGTTTTGGAAGCACAAACCTTGTTTTCCGAAAAGGTTTTGATCCATGTTTGTACCCCAAACCAGAAGTATCTCCAACATATTTTTGCACACTTAGCATTTGATTTAAATTGCATTTACCTCTATAAAGTCTTTTCAAAAGATTAACCAAATAAGAATTTTCTGAAAGCAAAAACATATATTTTTCACATTGACTCTTTTTGTAATTATCAAATTATTTTTGTAACATCTTGCATTTATCAACATTTGAAGATGATGAGGTACAAACATATCCATTAGCTTTGTAACTTGAAACAAGTTTTTCATTTGCTTCTTTTAAATTGCAAAGTTAAGATTGTAATTCAGCAATTTTGGAAACATGCCATTTGAGATTACCTTTTAGCCTATTATTGGTTTGTGCAAGCTTTTGGGCCTCTTGATGCATCTCATGGAAAGCATCAACAACATTATAATATTCAGAAGTTGCCTCAGTTTCACCACTTGAGAATTCTTCATCATCACTTAGTGTGGAAGTAAAACAAACATTTATTTCTTTATTCTCACTTGTTGATTTGGAGAGTTGTTGAATCATTGTCTTCCCATGCTCTGTATGCCTTCTATGGTTTCCCTTCTTTCTTTGTATTCCTCTCACCTTGTTGCTTCTTCAAAAACATAGGACATTTAGATTTGATGTGTTCGGGCTTACTGCATTCGAAGCAAGTGAAGTTAGTGGAGTTGTTGTTGTTGCTGTCCTTTCTCTTGTTGAAGTTTGACAGCTTTTTGTTCTTGTTTCTTCTCATGAACTTGCTGAATTTCCTCACTATTAGGTTCATATGTTCATCACATTCATCTTCATCACTTGAGTCTTCTTTTTCCACATTTGATGATGTAGTTTTCAGGGCTATACTATTTTACTTTTTGTTTGCATTTTCAGAATATGTTAATTGTGACATTTCAAGTTCATACTCAAGAAGCTTACTGAAAAGTGCATTCATGGACATCTTGGATAGATCTTTTGATTCCTTGATTGTTGTAACTTTTGGTTGCCATGGTCTTGTAAGACATTTTAGGATTTTGATGTTTAACTCTTCAGCATCAAAGGTCTTTCCAAGACCAAGAAAATGATTCACAATATGAGTGAACCTTGTTTGTAGCTGAGAAATGTTTTTTGTGGAATTCAAATTGAACATCTCATACTCATGAATCAAGGCATGCTTCCTTGACCTTCTAATTTTGTCAATGCCTTCATGAGTTACTTCCAACATCTCTCACATTTCTTTCACACTTTTACACCTGACAGTTCTAAAGAATTCATCAGAAGAAAGAGCAGATGTAATCATGTTTTTAGCTTTAAAGTCATATTGTACAACTCTTTTTTCTGCTTCCATCATCTCATCGCACTCCTTGGAAATTCTTTCATTATCAACAACTTTTGTAGGGATCAAAGGACCCTTCTCAATAGCATTCCAAGCACCTGAATTGTTTGATTGAATAAATATTTGCATACGATTTTTCCAAAAGTTAAAATGTTCTCCCTCAAACACTGGAGGACGATTTAGAGAAGCTCCCTCTTTAAAAGTTATTTGTGTACTATTCATTTTCTTTGAAAAGAAAGTGATCTTGAATAAATTTCAAGAACCAGCTCTTGATATCAATTGAAAAAACAATGAATACACTCAAATACCAAGAGAGGGGGTGAATTGGAATAACCTTCTCCTTTTTAAAATTCTTTATGAAATCAGAGTTTAGGATCTTAATAACTTTTTAAAACCAACACAACTTTAATTCAATCAAACCACTCAGTCCAAGATTCCACTCACAAAACCAGCACTTATTGAGTAATAAAGAAATCACAACAGTTGAAAGATCAAGATAGCAAGAAGAGATAGAACAAGAGAAATTAGCACAAGCACATATACTAGTTCACTTCTCAAGAGAAGCTACATCCAGTTCTTCTAATCAAACTAGATTAGAGTTTAACTAATTCAAAAGTATTTTTTACAAGCAATTACAAATGATTTTCTCTATCAACCCTAGACAAAGAATAATAGTTCTAACACCAAGATCCTGAGAACCCTATTCAGATCTTTACCCCTAGAGAGCACTACTCTAGAAAGCTTGAAAAAAACTCTTTGAACTTAGCCATACAAAAGTATTTTGAAACTCAAAACAATCTACAAGAAAGTTTAAGAGAGACACAACCTGTGATCCTCAATGGATGAATGAATGCACGAATAATTATACCAATCAACACCAGGTTGTATGAATATCAAAGCTCAAAATCAACTCTCTTGAAAACATTTTCTTGACTAATCTTCAAGTATGAAGCAAAATGATCTTTTAATCTCAAGTAAGAAATTAAAGTGATTAATTAAATATGTCCAAATAGATTCCTAAGTAAATATGGGATAAATGAGTGAATATTAGTGTTGGGCCAATTAGGTTTAATGGGAGGTTACTGGTCCAACAATAAACACTATATATAGGATTATGGTCCTCAATATATCAAATCAAGCTTCTTTTCTTTCTTTCTCATCTAGAGAGAATACCCTCTAAGGAGTGATTTGACTGAGGAAGACTAAAGCTCATAAGGAAAGACTAAATGCTAAAAGATTAAAGATAAATTACTGTCGTGATAAAAATAAGTACGTATTATTTGTTTAAGATTTATTGATGATTCAATATAATGCTTCAGAGATTTTATTGAGTGATGATTTTCACCATAAAGATTCAGGAATTAATTTTTCAACAGTACAAACATATTTAATATATCCCTATTGGACATAACCAATAATGAAATAACACAACATTACAAATTTGAAACAAAGAAGAAGAAAAAGGGTGATTAATTGTTTCTATGTTTGTGATTTTGGATGGGTATTATTACTCTGAAAAATACATTTTGAACACATGTACTAATTTAATCATCAACTTGAAAATATTATTTTTATAGTTAGGATAGTATTTATTTTAATTAGTGATTTATTATTCAACATTACATTCATAACATTAAAAGGCTAAAGAAGAGAAATCTAAAAATCAGTTTTGTATGAGTAAGGATGAATGTGGAGAACTAACAAAAAAATTATTTTATTTTGCACATGTACTAGGTTTACAATATATAATTTTACACATATTTACATGCACACATCTCTCGTCTCATTATAATTTAAATAAATTACCTTTTAAAGTTATTAATTTTATAAATATACCAACATTTTTATAAAACACAATATAATTTAATAATAATATTAATAATAAAAATATTTTAAATATCATTTTATGATTAATAGATTTTTTTTTTTAAAAAAAAAAACTTGTTGTCACAATTCACAAAGTAAGGTAGAGAATAAATTTATATGTTGACATAGTCGTATAAAGTCTTACTAAATTTCTTTCTTGGACAAGCATAGTCATATATCACGAACCTAATCAGTATATGACTTAATAGGGTAGGAAACTTCTATAATTTTTTACCAAGCCAAAAATAATAGAGAGGAAAGAAGTGAATTACATTAATTAAAGAAAAAAATATAGATTTTAATTTCTTGTTTTTTTACCGGTCTTTTAAATAGTTGTAGGCAAAACAACCTAAATAATATTTTTTTCATACTTATTTACCAATTTGGTGCAGTCTAAAACTTATTTACGAAAATGGGGCTCTCAAACAAGCCTAATTTGGACGTGACTCAATCTGTCGTTAATTTCGTCGCTAATACTTTTTGCGATAGAATACTCAGTTACAAAAAGTGTTAGAGACGAAATTAGAGACCACCATGATAATTTTGTCAGAAATTAAAACACACGACAATTCGGTCACTAATACTTTTTATGAATGAATATTCTGTCGCAAAAAGTGTTAGTAAAGGAATTAACGACAGATTGAGTCACGCCCAAATTAGGCGTGTTTGAAAGCTCTATTATTTCCTAAATAAGTTTCAAACAATCCCAAATTGGTAAATAAATTTTAAAAAAATATTATTTAGGTTCTTTTACCAATAGTTGTAATATATAGATTTTTCATATTTTTACATATTAACAAATATTTGTAAATATAATAGTTTTTACTAATTAATTTTTCCCCCAATATTGAGCATTTATTATTGTTTATTTATTTTTCTACTCAAAATAATTAAATAGAAAATTACATATCAAATTAGAAATTAATGCAATTCAATGTCTAATTAGTTGCTAAAGTTAAACCATTGTCCTTAATTTTAGCCTGAAACTTATATTCACACTACGTATCTTTACTATAAAGTTTTTTTTTTTTTTTTTATGAAAATCATTATCCTTAATTTTAGCCTGAATTTTTCAAGAAAAATTTGTAATTAAAACTCAATTTCTTCAAAAAATTATAAACTTAAAGTCACGAATGACTACATACTTTATATATATTTTCAGTATCAATAACAAAATTTTAGATAGTGATTTATTACATAATTTATATAATTTATATATATATATATATATATATATATATCCAATATAAATAAAGTAATTAATTATTCATAATTGTCTGAATTTTGTTAAATTGGAATAACAAATTAGCTTTATAATTCAAATCGAAAATTTGTTGCAGACTAATTTATTTTATTTGGTTTTTAATTTTTTATTTAATTGAAATATTTAAAATTAATTTAACTTAATTAATGATCATTTAATTACTTCACTAAAATCAATTAAGATACATTATATTTTGTCTATCAATTATCCATTTTATCCATAATTAATACATGAAAATGTTTCCTTCCAATATTTTTCCGTCTTTCTCTTCCTTTGTTGATGACTACAACAACAATAATTTATTTTTAACAAATTAAAAAAATACTGTGCACAAAAGATTAAAGACACTCAAATGAGAAAGTGAAAAAAATAATGTACGAAGAAGACACTTTCACAAAAAAATAAAAGAAATAATAACAAAATACATTTCATTGAATGAATTAAAGCAAGTTAAAAGAATTTTATCCAGCATATATTTATAAATTAAATTAGCCAACTATTAAAATTCATAGTATTATTTTTTGTTGACAAAGTCCTTAGCATAATTTTAATATATGTGGAATTAAATTATAAATTATAAAAACATATTACGATTTTTAATAGAGAGAAGGGATCGTTGAATTGAATACCAATTGATTCAAAAATCAAATTGGTTGAACAGGTTAATTAGAGAAGGAATCCGTTAATTAAAAATCAAATTTTACTATTTAATACTCATTTATGTAACATAATATTCATATTAATTATTAACTATAAATGTGGATTCTCAAATTTATAACTATTTTTTTACAGTAACTTTATATATATATATATATATATATATATATATTACACATAAATAAATTAAACTCATTTTTTAATAAAGGAGAATGGTTAGAAAAGGAAACTTTTAATTTTCAAAGTGTGGCCCATGACAGAAAAAAATCACATTAGTAGTTGACATTTTTTATATTTCAAAAGAATAGGAAAAATATATGTGACACATGCATCCTAAAGAATATTAAAGAGAGAAGATGTTATGTATGATGAGAGAAAAGAAAGTCTGGTAACCAATAGAAAAAAGAAAGAAAAACGTTTAGCAAAATCTCAAGGATTTATGTAAGATTGTTTGATAGATGTTTTATACTAAAATTTTTGATAAATTCATCAAATCCTTCTTAAAAAATAGTTCATCGAAATTTGTATATTTTTAAATTTTATTATAAATTTTTTTATTATAAGTTATAAAAATCATAATTGAATACCACTGAATTTTGTTATCTTTATTAAAAAATATTAAAAGTCTTAACTGAATACCAAAAGACTTATTTATACTATTTAAAAATATATTTTAAAATCGTTTGAATTCCTAATTCAATACATCCTTTTTATTCTCTCCTTTATCTTTTACAATTATTTACATTCATTTTTTAAAAAATTATCATGTAGAGACAACTTCTATTTTTTTATGGGGGCAAAAGAATATTTATTCAAGTAAAAAAAATGAATTTATGGGATCAATTGTCCCATTATCTTACATGTAGATCCATCTATGATAGAAATTAAAATGTTAGGTATTTACAACAATTTATGTAACTATTATCTAATTAAGCTAAATCCCTTCACCAACTCACATTATTTCATTGAGTTATACAATAAGTTTACATAATATTTTTTATAAGTCTGTTTTTCTTTTTATTTCGTTTCATCACATCAATGATTAATCGTTTAACTTTTAAATTTTAATTTTTTATCCTTTTTTATGTATCTCTTTATTGTATAATTTTATCTGTACAAAATTTATTTACTGTTCTATTTTTTATGAACAGAGATGTCCAGCAAGGTTAGCTGAAAAATTTATGTTGGATCAAACTCTCTCTGAAGGTATTTATGAAGATTGAATACCTCAGGGAAGATCACTATGCTTGTATAAACGACACCAATGGCGTGAGGTGTGTGCACAGTGTAAATGGAAAAGAGAGAGTAGATTCTGTGTACCTTGTTTTATGAAAATATCTCTATTTATAATCATTGATTGACCTGTATGTTAGTTGGAGAAATCTTTCCATAATCTCGGCCGAGATCTTTGGTTTGTTGGGAAGATATATTCTTCACTTACCATGCAGTTACAGTCCATATTCAGAGTTGACCAATTCTTAATGAGCCTTAATACTGAGCCCAATCTATGAATCCATAATAGTTGCCCCCAGCTCGGTTGTCAAGGCTTCTGGACAGTCGAGATGTATTAGTTTGGATTGGGTAACTTAGCTCTTCAATGCCTTTTCAAGCTCGATTATCAGTAATCCTAGGCCGGGGTATTCTGTATGTCAAGGCCCTAGGATAGCCGGGGTGTATTCTAGGTTGAAGTTCCTGTACATCACATTTGATTTCCATCCGGGTTTCGGGGTTTATCTGTTTTAACGACAGGTTTTTCCTATAACCAGGATTATTATGAGAGAAGGCACATACCTTTAGATTTTTGATAAATGAACTCAAAACACTTTAAGTTCTCTTCAATGAAATCAGACATAATTCCAAAATTCAATTTCACATTAACATATGAACTCAAACACTTTTAGAGTTCTATACAATGACTTGGCCAAAGTTAGAAATATCTTATGCAGAGTCTACTTGAATATTCATCTGGTATTAAAAACCAGGTATTACATTATGCGAAGGTTTTCTCCACATTACATTCCAGCTCGTACTACCAGAATTCAATCCGGACCAAGGACAATCTGTCACATGTTCAATCTCAGTTTTTAACAAAGACCTTCAACATTTCAACCTATTCAAGGTTATCATGACGGTTCGCCTTCTTAGCCTAGAATACAACTTTGATGCATCATACACATGAAGGTTTATTTTTATACCCCCATTTTATCATTAGCTAAAGGTTTTTACTTGTTCAGATTTTATCGTTAAGCAATCAATTCTTGAGTTTTTAGTCCTTTCTTGGGTTTTACCCTCAAGATCTCTTACAACTTAAGTTTTTAACCGAGTTCGAATTTTGGAAGCGTCCTTCCTTATTCTTTGAACTTGGCCCCAATTTCGAATTTTGGAAGCGTCCTTCCTTATTCTTCGAACCCGACCCCGATTTTGAATTTTGGAAGCGTCCTTCCTTACTCTTCGAACCCGGCTTCTTTTTGGTGGCTTTACATGTAAGCCCGACTTTGTTCGCCATAGTTTTTCCATTTGGCTTTGCTGATCTTTGATTAACAACCCGACTTCATTCGTCGGCATTTTTATACTAACTTTGTTGTCACTTGAGGCATTTTCTTGCCATTTAATTTGTGAACCATTTTTATCCCAGAGGACCGGCACATCATTTATATCCCAGAAGGCCGGCATACCATTTATATCCCAGAGAGCCGACATACCATTTATATCCCGAAGGGCCGGCACACCATTTATATCCCGGAGGGCCAGTACAACATTTTGACTTTTTTTGAAGTTTTATGGTTACGGAAACCAATTTTACCTCTTTGAAGGAATATTTAATTTGGGCCCCATTTCTTTTGCGATGCCTTTCTTATTTGAATCTAGTTTCATTTGTCGTGGTCTTTTAATTTGAGCTGGCTTTCTTCATAATTTATCAAAAACAGAATAATGTCGACATTTTGATTTGCTATTTTGGGGAAGTAGCATTCGTTTCTTTTCTCGAGCTTGGCTTGCCTCGATTATTCTTTCAATTTGGCTTTTTGGACCTAAGCCTTGTATTACACTTCATCTTTAATTGAAGTCGGAAACATTGAACTTAATATGCCAAACACAATTGTCCCACCAAGGAATATGCATCACTTCCTTTACTACTGGAATCACCAATTGCTTTTTTTCACTTTACTTTCTTCATCAGTGTAAGTTTAATAATATTATTCTGCATAGACATTAGAACGCTCAATAATCATATGCCATAATGCAACAAATTAATATCAAGCTTCATAACTTCCACATGCATATACATGGATAACATATACAAGATAACTTGAGATATAATTCACTTATCTCATCATCATGATTCACTTGAACGGAGCCCATCATCCAATTTAGCAAACCCGGATCAACAGGGTTTATTTGTCTTTCATTTGTAGCCACCAAACGAATTTTCCTCCTTAATTTTCTTAACACTTTCTTTTCCTTGTGTTGAATTGTGACTTGAACAATCTTCATTTTGTTTGGAAAGGTAACGAGAGCCTTCCCTTCATTTTCCTTTCATTATTTGACATAGTTGTTGTGCAAACAACACTGCAGGAGGCAAAAAAAAGTTTGCTAGCTTGTACTTCAAATTCGAGTGGACCGACTTGTTGAATATATGAAGAAGTTTCGCATGTATCATGTCTTCTCCATGTCAATTGACGTTTTGTTCTGAAACTGCAAATCCAAACAATAACAATAACATGGATAATAATGGTAATAACAACGAATAGTTTAGTACTGCCCTTGGAATGGAGCATAAAATTGCTCTCTTTTAATCCTGGCCAGGGAGAACTCTTCCAGATTCCTGCAAATATTTAACCGGGTTCTTGCCACTATCGAGATCAACATTTACTTTCTTCTGGATTCCTTTGCTATTCTCAATGATACTGCATATAATTCGACAATTTCTTTTTCTTTGCCTCTCTTTCTTGATTTTGCCAGGCTATATTATGGTGGAAAAGCGATATATGAACGCTTTATTTCCAATCAATGACAATCACCCCTATTCATATCGTTATCTTCCAGAATCTTCCAAACAACTTTCCACGTACAAGCTACACTGGCCGGGTAAAGGAAATTGTCGGATTCAATGGTTGGTCGAGTTAACTTCCACTCTCTCCCTTCTCGGGTATCATTGTCTCTGTGAAGAATATCCGGTGATTAATCACAATACTGTAGATGATTAAAAGCATATTTTCCACAAATGTATTGCGAAAAATAACTGGCTTGATTACTTTTTATAAATCTATCATAAAGATTATGTTCTTATACATACTAAATAAAATTAATTGTTCCAAAACTGTAATAGCAATTATTGTATAATTGACGAAAGGCACCATTCACATCATGGTGCAATATAATAGTCATTATAAAAACTTCAATAACACATAAATTGATTCATGCGTTGGCTTTGTATATAAACTCAAAATTATAAATTATCTCCATAATTCTTAACATCATGGTGCATCCAGCACATATCATTTTCTTGGTGCAATAAGGGTAATTAGGAATTAATGTCAGTTTCATAACCCTAACACTCTTGATCACATTAATTGACTTTGACAATTCATTCATTTAATAATAAACCTAAATTTATTACCAACATTAATTGATTAATCAATTTCTTATGATAATTATATTTGAGATGCAAAAATAATAATATTTTACACATATATTATTATAAAAATACTATAAAGAATGATTTCTGATGCTTCATATTAAAAAAGGGGGAGAAGACTTAACTTTTGTTTAATCTAATCTTTGTTGCCGCTCGTGAGACAAGATCCACTCTCATAAAGTGATATTCCACATATGCCAACCTGGCTTCCCTGGTGGTGAATCTCACATTCTATATTGATGAGGCTACCTTCTTGTGCTCTGCACCTATCATATTAGGATTTTGATTTCTGGCTGTTATGCTTTCACCATTATTGGGTGGGAATCGAATTTTATCATTATCGAAGGGGCCCATCATCCGATTTAGCGACGCAGATGAAATCTCAACTGAACTCATTGCCTCGCAACTATATGTTTGGATTGGCTTCTATTTGTACAACATTCCTCAATTCTCATTATAAGCCGGGTTCTCCATGTTCCTCCATCTGAAGCGTTGCTCTATAAGCCGGGAAAACCTTCTCAATGTGAGAAGTAAAATCACGAGACCTAATAAAATGAGATTACATAAGGGTTCCGACAACCATTACAATCAACAAACAATTTCAACAAAAGTTGTACCAAAACATCACAAGAGGTAAGAATACAAAATAGGCTTCTGTACGAAATTAATTACTACCACCAGAAATAATAATTAACAAATCACAACGATAAAATTGATTTAATGCAAAAGAGGAACACACTGACCAAATTTGAGGATAATCCAATGGTTGCTAAAAGAGATAACCCTTTCTCAATATCACTGCCCGAAATAAGAGAGAACAGAGCAGAAATTCTAATAAACTTTGATTGCAGTTAAAACATTACCTCTTGAAAACGCTTCAATGAATTATCCGAACGGTAAGAATGTAGAAACAGATTTTATTAATCTTTCCTCAAATTTTGAACACGATCCAACGGTTAGTGTGAGAGAAATATCCCTCGCAATACTGCTGCCTGCTTCAGAAAATGGATTTTGAACCATTTCGGTTTGGGAATTTCTGGTGATGCTACAAGCCTCTATTCAAGAAACAAACGGTTAGATATGAATAATGATGAGTTACAAACTTGTTGTAAAAGTTTCAGCAAAATCTAACGGTTAAATAAGGATATAGAGAAGATTGAAGGATGACAGTTTATGCCCTTCTCAACACATGAATTTAGATGTTCTATTTCTCCTCTCTTTTTTCTGCATCAGAGCATCGGTGTGCGGCCTAATTGTTACATCTTGTGTTTACCATCGGGAATGTAAGATTTGAAATTTAACATTCCCACATATGACACCAATGTTTTGTTTTTTATGAACAGATATGTCCAGCAAAGTTTGCTGGAAAATTTATGTTAGATCAAACTCTCTCTCTGAAGATATATATGAAGATTGAATACCTCAGGGAAGAAGATCACTATACTTGTATAAACGACACCAATGACATGAGGTGTGTAGTAATAATCCACATTACACGAAAGGAATAGAAATATTTTTTTTTAAAATCTTTTTGCGTTACCAACCTATCCTACAACCAAGAGCCCAAATAATCAACTAATCACTTCACCTTTTTTGGCATTGTCAGTAGAATTTATAAGCACGTAAGTACGTCATTAATCCTAACTAAAGCTTCAATCACATTCTCTTTACGTCAATTAATTATACATTTAAAAGAGATAACAAAATCAATTAAAACAATCTTTAATAGTACAACTTAAAATGGGTAATAACACTAAATAATTTAATTGGATTTGACATTAGTGTCATTAAAAATGGAAATATTCCAAGTTAAAAACAGTAATTTAGAAATTACACTTTTCAGGTTAATTTTAAAAAGACATTCAAAACTAATTACCCAGAAATAATATTAATCGGATCAAAATATACACGCATCTTTTTCCTTTCTAGCTTATGTTCCCAGCTCTTTCAACTCTTGTAAACATTTTTTTGGTAAATTTCAACTCTTGTAGTTGTAAACATGTAACAGTATAACTATTTTTCTTTGTCATAAGTTAAATTGCATGTGTGAGCACCAACCCATTGTATTAGAGACAAAATATGTTTGTGATGAATGACTGTTGCTTGCCAAAGAAATTTTGTATATGATAAGAATCGAATAGTACGATTCAACCGCTATAAATCTTTCTTACTCATGGTAGTGAGACCTTACATTATTAGTACCTCAAACTCCATCACCTTTATGAGCTAAAGAAGTGTAATAATTCAAATGTCTCTTCCAAGCTTCTTCACCATCCCTTCTGCTGCTCATCAATGACTAAGCCTTGTAGGCATCATTTGGCTCCAAGCCATTAATGAAACAAACACGAATTTCCCTGTTTACTCATGTCAGCTGAAACAACTTCTTTCCATATCCCAAGTGCAGCTCAATAACCTTGCCTTTGCTTCTGATGCAGGGAACTTTTTTAATTGGATTAGAAATAGTATATTATAAATAGGTTGAGTCTTTGGTTTACCAAGGAATCTGATAAAATGCAGTATTTACAATACAATGCCACTAAACCTATTTGCTCACCCAAGTACATTAACCTAGACTGGTTTATAAGTGAAGGTTTTGTTTTTCCTGCCTTGTTAGAAACCCAAGGTCTTAGGAAGTTCATGGAAATGAAGGGTACTTACTATCCTGATCTAGTTAAAGTTTTCTACACTTGTGGCAAAGGCTCTATGCAAGGGTACTTTAAGTCCACTGTTAAGGGAGTAGAAATGGTCATTACTCCTGAGATTTGGGAGTCTGTTGCTGGGGTTATGAATGAAGGGGAAAGAAAATTTGATGAGACCCCTGGAGGTTATAGTAAAATAGGAACCTATAGGGATGTCTTACTGACCCAAACCACCCCATCAAGCATAGATTGAGTACTGGTCCTATGGCACCAGAAAACAGACTTCTCCATTATCTTATCACCTACATATTGACTCTAAGGGCAACCAATCATGCCCAGGATACTGATGAGGACCTGCAACTCATGTATGGCCTCACAAACTTTATTCCCATGAACTAGGTTCTCATTTTTCAAGAAATAATGATGAAATCAAAAAGGCTAGTTAATTTTCCCTTTCCATATCTTGTCTTAGTGTCTCGATTTATTGATCATTTTGGCATTGATGTGTCAAATGAAGTGGTGGATAACACCAACTCATCCAATAGCCTCATCCAAGAGAAGCATCTTTCAAAGCTTGGACTGCACAAGACTGCTGATGGCTGGGTCATGGGTGGACAGCCTCCTCAGCCTCAACATATGCCTCAGCAAAAGGAACATGCTGCTGACAGTGAAGAATTCTCTGGTGATTCTACACATGAAGGAGCCACTTCTCAACAGCCCACTCATTCTCAGTTTGAATCTCTAATGCTGGCTAAAATGGATGGTCTCCTGCAGATGCATCATGACTTCAAGGCTGAAGTCTTAGGCTCTTTTAGGGAGTTAAATGATAGATTGGATGATATAGAGGCCACACTTAAGATGGATGATGAATCTGAAGAGATTTAGGCCTTAGTGTTTTATGTTTTAATGTATCTTATCTTTATTTCTATGATATGCCTTATTATGTACTCCTCTTTTCAAAATTAATGCCATATTATGCTTCAGTTTGTGCTTATATCCGCTGTGTCTTGCATTTTTGCCTTTAAAAAGCCAAATAGGGGGAGAATAATTGAAAACCAACATGCTCTACATAATACTCTGTTTGCCCCTGTTTTTTGTGCTATTTTTGAACTAAAATTTCAGTTGCATTATTTGGAAAAGTTAGGGGGAGTTTAGTGTTTAAATTGATTGCAATTAACACATACATGTTAAGAATGAATGCTGAGTTAACAACATATGTCTTTAACACTTGTTCTTGCAAAGAGATTTTAAAATTTTTCAGGTGTTAAGCTTGTGTAGAAAAATGGTATGAAGCTTCTCCATTTAATCACAAGACCCATTGTTTTTCAATTTAAAATTTGGCATGTTTAAAGCCAAAAAGGGGGAGATTGTTGATTTGAGGGGGAGCTCTTGAAGATTGAAGCAATGTA
>PYAF01001239.1:158980-196529 GCA_007407185.1 Glycine tomentella | reverse complement strand
CTGAACTTTATCTAGGGTTGATAAAGAGAAGCTTGTAATTGCTTGTAAGGATATTATTTGTTATAGTGGAACTCTACTCTAGTGTTGAGTAGAAGAAACTGGATGTAGCCTCATAGTGTTTGAGGTGAACCAGTATAAATTTGTGTGTTCTCTTATCTACTGCATATTTGTTAGTTCTTCTTGTGAATTCTGTGTTACACATTGGTTATTGAGGCATTACAAGTCTTGGATTAATTTTTGAATAAAGATTCTTAATTGATTTTGTGATAAAGATCCAAAGGGCAAAGAAACTCTGATTTTAAAACATTAAGAAAATTTTAAATTTATCAAGACTAACCAATTCACCTCCCCTCTTGGTTAAGTGTGAAGTGTTCCTATATTTTACACCGAGCCGTTAGCTGCTAGAAATTCTTGGAGCGGAGCATAATAGCAAGATTTGGAATCCCGGCAGAAATTGTTACCGATAACGGGACACAATTTGCCGACGGCACGTTCAAAGCAATGATGACCGACTTCCACATCAAGCATCACTTTGCTTCACTGGAGCACCCGCAATCTAACAGCCAAGCAGAAGCAGCAAATAAAATTATTATCGATGGGTTAAAGAAAAGAATGCATGAAGCCGGCCCAAACTGGGTAGAACAGTTGTATTATGTGCTATGGGCTTATAGAACCACGACCCAAATAGCTACTGGAGAAACTTCATTCAGAATGACATATGGCTGTGAAGCCATGATACCTGTAGAGATCGGCCAATCGTCCTGGAGAAGGTAGCACATGTGTCAGAAGGAAGACAATGATACTGCACTTGTTGTCGAGTTGGATTTAATAGAAGAGGTCCGCACCGCTGCCCATCGCCGAGATTTACATAGAAAAGGAAAATTGGCTCAAAGATTCAACAAAAAAGTGAAACCGAGATCTTTCGAAGAAGGCGATCTCGTGTTACGACGAGCGGACATCAGGAATAAAAACGCCCGAGAAGGGAAGTTAACAGCAAATTGGGAAGGACCATATCGGGTTGTCCAAAATCTTGGGCAAGGAGCATATCTGTTGGAAACACTACAAGGCAAACAAATCAAACGGACGTGGAACGCGGACAAGTTAAAGAAATATTATAGCTGACAGTGTGCAGCCGAGAAAGTCCATGTGTTTTCCTTTAGTTGGCTTTAAGCTCGTCATTGGGATCATGGAATTTCACCATGTGTTTCCCTTTAGTTGGCTTTAAGTCCGTCATCGAAATCATGGACGTCATGTGTTTCCCTTTAATTGGCTATTAAGCCCGTCATAGGGATCATGGATTAATGTTCTCACCATGTGTTTCCCTTTAATTGGCCATTGAGCCCGTCATAGGGATCATGGGAGTTCACTGTGATTTCCTTTAGTAGGAATCACCATAAAGTTTTCATGTATTTCTCATTAGTCGATTATGTAAATCGGGAATATAAAACTCGGGCAAATCTGTCATTGAGATCATGAACTTATGTAAATCTTCGAAGAATATTAATGAAATCCTTATTTAAAGGAACATTTTATTGTGCACAACTTTGAGCGCTTAGTCGTTGTTTTGTATTAACTCGGTCCTGATTAGGCTGACTTAACTACTTAATCATGGGTTAATCATCGGGTTTTCCGAAAGAATTACATCTACGGGTTAACGTTGCGAATACATTTAACAGTTGCTAAGACGGGAACATGATCCCATAATAATATTTAAATCTCGATCAATGATTTGGGAAAAATAATACTCGGCCATGGAAGCCAGAATACGGAAGAAATAAAGCGGCAAAGTAAATAGAGACTGATGAAAGTCGAGTAAATTACTTAGTGCAATAAATTGTGCAAAATATTTAGAAATTGTTCAAAAAGAGCAAATAAAACAAATATAAGTAAAATCGGCATCCCGGCCCTTCAGTTTCCGCCGTCATTCCGAGCTGGACCCTCCTCGGGCGTGCCCACCGAGCTCGCCTCTTCCTCTTCACTGTCAGAAACGATCAGCAGCTGGCCATTCCCGACATAAGATTTGAAGTGCATGCCCGCAGTGTTCAGCTCGACGCCGGGATTCAGGAAGCGAATCTGATCCAGAGCATTGTTAAAAGAAGCTTCGGTGGACCGGGTTAGTTGCGACTGAACAAACATAAGTTCGTTGAGGGTATCAGCTACTTGCTTAGTTTTATTTTCATTAACAGCAAGTAGTTGATTACACCGGTCGTGAGCGTCGGCGTCCGACATCGGAACACAGTCAGATTCTCTTCCAACTTGGCCATGGCAGCCCGGGAAGATTCAGCCTCCGCCTAAGAAGCTTTAAGCTGGGCCCGGGAAGCCTTGAGCTCGGAAGTCAGCTTGTTCGCCAACTCTTGTGCTTCTTTAGCCTCAGTTCGAGATGCTTCCACCTCCTTGGCCGAGGCCGCAGCATTTTCCCGAGCTGAGTCCAGCTCCTGTTGAAGTTGCCGGGTCTCATTCTCTGAAGCTTCGAGCTCGGCAGCCACCTTGCAAGCCTTTTTGTTCAAAGATGCTAGGATTCCTATCAAGGTGGCAGTTTTCAAGCAAGACAGCTCCATTGAGCTCAGCTCCTCCAACTCTGGATCGAAAAAAGGCACAAAGTCAGAATACCTCTTGGGTGCCCGAGCCACTTAGAAGAATTCTCGAGTCACGCCTTGTCCCAAAGAGATCGGGGGGACAGTTGAATTCGTTCCTCTGGAGACTCGGGCACTGAGGTAGGGGCATCAGTTAGAGTCGGGGCGTCGGGAACAATGTCATCCATGGGCTCATCGGGGACGACGACAGGCGCCTCGGCCACGGGAGAAGAAGGTGGAGGAGGAACTGTGGAGATATCCACAACTGGAGCCGGGGGTGGGTTGGAGTCACCGGCCGTGGCCTTGCCTTTTCCCCCGGTCAGCTTTCGCTTCTTCGGAGACTTGAGGGCCACGAGGTGAGCAGGTCGGGGAGCAGGGTTGGAGTTCATCTCGACCGCTGCAACAACAAAATAAATGTTAGCACGACAGAATTAAAATTTTCGGTCGGTTATCATCTTAAAAAGGAAATTCAAACTGACCACACTGAATATAATAAGCTATGGGGGCCAAGCTTTTCGATTCTTTATATGACATTATTCGAGCAGCAGAAGTAGCATCGGAATCCGACAACCGAGTCTCGTCGGTTCGATAAAAAGCAGAAGGAAGATCATGATGAGTGGAAGACCAATATAGTGGAAACTTCCAGGATCCCGAGGAGGAGTCAGACGAGTTTGAGAAGAAAGGATGTTGGCCGAGTTCGGCAACAACTTTAAAAAATTTATCTTTGAAGCCCTTGAAGGAGTCGGCATACAAAGAAAAAAGCCGACGGTCAGAATGGCCACGGTCATTACGACCTCGGAAAGAAGTCCATCCTTTCCGGTCGGCAGGTTGTTTACCTAATCGGTTGGTTTGAACAGTAAAAAAATAAAAAAAAATAAAGAACAGGTGCAAGGAATCTCGAGTTTTTGGCAAAGAATTTCGAAGGCTTGCATAAAAGCCCAGCTAGTCGGATGAATTTGAGAAGGGGCGACTTGCAGATGATCTAACACCCGCATCTGGAAGTCGGTAAAGGGAAGACGAACTCCCAACCGAGTAATTATGTCTTTATAAAATAAAAAGAAGTCGGGATCATTGCCCTCCCGGGTAGAGCAAATAGGCTCACCCGGGCGGGGAAGGCAAACATAAAAACCTTCCTGAACCCCGAGGGGGAGTAAAGCAAGACCCTCGGAATCCAGCACCGAGGTGTGTTGTAACACTTCATGGGTAACCCAGGGAAACCTACCTGTTAAAGCAGGGGAAAAAGTTTGAGATCGAGACCCAGTCGCGGATTCCTCGGCAGTTCTGGCAAAGGATGAGTCCATAGTTACCTACGATAATAAAGGAAACAGCAATTAGTAAAATACCTGGAGGTTAAACCATCAAGGGGCTGGGGTGAGATGAGGTCGGAGCTGGTACGGTGGAATCTTCAACAGAAGTCGGCACCCCAACATTACGATCTAATCGGGGTGGTGGTGTATAGGCTTCTTTTGGAAGGGGCTTAGGAACCCTGATGGGGTTATGTCGGCACTGATCCAGTAGGTCCTCGACCTGCCTATTGAGATCCCTACTGGCTAAGTACATAAATTCCTCAACACATTTTGAACAGTGTTCATATCGAATTTCGAACTCTAGTTCGGGCACGGGACTGGTTCCAGAATTGATTGAAGGGACATTACTCGAAGGAGTGGAAGCCCTGGGGGGTATCCTAGATTCTGAGGAAAGTATGGCTGACCTTTGATGTGAGGATGATCCCAAACTAGAGGACCCTAATCTGGAAGGATTGGGAGGTTTGGGAATAGGGGCTTTCGAACTACCAAGGTTAGAAGGAACCCGAAGTAGGGATTTTCTTTTTTCTTCCTCAGAAAGGGGCAAGCCAAAAAACCATAATGCAACACGAGGAGAAACCATTTTGCGGATTCTTTCTTCTTGTTCAGGGGTGTATTTCATGGTTTATATTGGAAGAACACAGAAATATGGGAAAAACACAAGAACTGGGGAATATGGAAAGTGAAAGAAACAGGCAAAAAATATCGGTACTTAGGGTTTGTGCAGAACAAGATGAAACACAAGGAATTAAAATGGCAGTAAATAAAAGAAGAATGTAAAGGAGAAATACCTAGAATAAAGAAGGGTTGATGGAAGGAGAATCGACAGCGAGGAACAAATGACTCAGAGAAGGCACGGGAGGAAATGAGAATGCAGAAGTTGCAAATGATGCAGAAGAGGCGCAAGGGAAAACGAGTGAGGAAGTTAATCGCAATAAAGCACTATAATGAAATGAAACGGAAGGGGCACACATTAAACAAAAAGAGTAACCGCCAGAATTCAAAAGATGTGGGTAATAACTACTAGATCTGGAAGGACGTGGAAAGGGCATCAAGGTCATTATCATAAAAAGGAAATGATTAAAGCATGCAAAGAAATGACAATTTAATCGACAAGACACATGGCAGTTGGGAGCGAGAAGTCGCTCCATTCCTCGATGTTCATAGCTGTCCAAGCTTTTATGGAAAGACAAGAGATAGCTCGGCGCTGAAGTTGGTAAGAAATGACTAGTGGAAACAGTCAGAGGTCGATTACCTCGGCAAGGGGCAGATACAAAATTCACCCCGGAGGTCGATTACCTCGGCAAGGGGCAGATACAAAATTCACCCCGGAGGTTGATTACCTCGGCAAAGGGCAGTTTACCTCGGGTGTTGATCATCTCGGTCTCGGATGATGATTACTTCGGCTCGGATATTGATTACCTTGGCTCGGACCTTTCTTAAAAACATGGTCAGCTCCATTACTGATACATCCCGGCCACCCAGAATGCTAGATGACCGGGCTGAGGGGCATCTATTATGGATAAAAGATATTCTTTATCTTTAGCAATTCAAATATTCAACAAACTCCCACTAACCCGTTATCATAACTACCAGAAGATAGAAGATATAATTGCTATCTTCCAGTTATCTACATCTCCGAATATCCCGGAAGAAGATATTGGGCTTCAACCGCCCGTCATCAAGGTCCAGGTTAGAATCTTATAAATAGAGTCTACACCATGGTGAAAGGTACACACATCCTAACTCTCTCTTTTCATTCACACGGCACACACTGCACATAAATTGTGTTGTGAGTATAGCTGCTGCTGTGATCTTCTTCTTCCTTAAGTTGCTTTGATTCCATAAGCTTCTTAAGAGAGAGAGCTTGATCCCACATAAAATCATCCAACATCACGTGTTGGACATTTCTGTTCTCTCCGAACAGAACACTTTACTTAATATCAATTATAAAAATCACAAGATAAAATCAGTTCTACAACTCGTCAAAACACACTAGATTGAGCAAATATTTAATTTTTATGACTAAAAAAAAAATCAAATTGTAATTATGTAAATGACTTATACACCAATAAAAAAAAGTGATATGAAAAGAACAACACTCTCTCTCCTTTTTTGGATGAATAATAACAATCTTTATTTGGCCATCATTAATTTTTTGGAGAACTAAAAAGATAAAACCTACTACGTACCACATCATATAATTCAAATTCTTTCATTGCCAATCGGTCAATTCAAACGCGGCATTGGTAACCAAACACGTATACACAAAGAAATTAAAACCATAACACATAAAGATTAATTGTGACTGGATCAGCATAATGCTCTAGCTTAATTTGCTCAATTAATGCTCATTGATTAATTTTCTCCATTAATCTTTAGTTAACTATGCGGCAGTTATTACGAATTTGGCCACTGCTTCCTGTTAAAGGGCTGAGATTTCCCATTTTGACCATGGCACTGGCAAAGTCTGCATAGAAAGTTGAAGAGCTGGTGCTGTAGGTAGTGACCTGAGAATCAGTAGAACCGCCACTAAAAAGTTGCTGATCAGAATGGAGAAGCCCTTTCTTGTTGACTAGGTTCTTGAAATACGCATTGTCAAATAACACATTGGTGGTGACATCAAGTGGGGATAGGTTGCTGTCACCATCAGTGCTTGGACAATTTGACTTGGCTGATGTTGCAAAATCTGAATCAATGTTGGTCTCATTGTAGATCCTACCCCGGAAGAATTGGCATTTGGCTTGCCCTGTTGTATGAGCTCCTATATATATATACATGTACACAAATTTTAAGATAAGAAAAGATTTTGTTGCATAATCTTAATTATGAGGTAAATTGATTAAGGATCTTACTAACTAATAATTTTAAGACATTGATTAAAGAATTAAAAAAAATATTTATTATCAAAATCATAAAAAAAAAAATAAAAAAATCACAAACATGCAGCATAATTTTATAATTCCAATAAAAAAAAAACTCATTTTAATCTCTTAACTATGCCTTAAGGTATTGGTTACCTTTTGCTATTAATTAATTAGATGCCAATGGAAGTCTTTGAGAATTGGATTTTATTATTAAAAAAAGTGTTTTGAATTTACCTGAGAGGACTACCATCTCTTGGGAGGTAAACCCCTTATTTGAAAAAGCTGATATGAGATCACTAAGGTCCATTAGAGGGGATGGAATATCGCTAGTGGCAGCATCTTTACTTGCAGTGGTTGAATCTCTTCTGCCTAACCCTATTGTCCATGATGGACCACCCAACTGAGATAATGAAAATATTAGTCAGTTAATAATACTTCAAATTAATATCTATTATCTTAATGTGAAAAGTTGGATTATCAATCACACTCAAAAACTTATTAGAAAAGTTAACAAATTAAATCACTTTATCTCAATTTATAATTGAATAAAAATATAAAATTTATTCACATTATTAATATATAGATTATTTACTCTTAAATTAATATATCTAAAATTTAAGTAAAATTGTAAAGAATGTTTGTTATCCTAAAATTTTTATGTCTTTCCTAAATGATAAGGATAAAAAAAAGCATCAAAAGAAAATATCATTTTAGAATTTTATCGATAATTTGTGGGTGTTGGTGGAGATTTTCAAGATATGAATCTTTTGTGATAAAATTTCAAGATGTCTTTTAATGTTCCTATTCTACATATTACAAGACATTTGTTGCATTTTAAACATAGAAATACTGATAATTTTTACATTATTATTGATGTGGATTAAAAAAACCTGCAACTTAGTTACCAAGAAAAACAGAAAAACAAGAAAAAACATAGCAGCAGTACAGCACAACAGCAGCTTGTATAAAGCTAAACCAGAAACAGATTTAAAGCAAACAAAGACAAGAGGTAGAAGATGAACACAAGCCAATTATGTGGTTCAGTCACAGGGATCTACATCCATGGGAAAAAGAAGCAAACTTATCTATTATGGAGCAAGAGTTACAAAGATCTCTGTGTACAATAGAATCTTGCTTGATTATTTCACTGTTTAACTAACAACATTCAAGATTACCAAGCCTCACTCTATCTCTCATACACTCCAATCTTCCTCTCTGTGTGTTGTGTCCTACACACACTCCTTCATTCACTCCTACGTGCTTACACTGCTACTGCTACACCTCTATATATATAGTAGTGAAAGGAGCACTAGCTATCAAGAATAAAAGCTAAAAAATAGAAATTGAAAAACTGTTAGTTGTTGGCCACCAACTAACTTATCAGAAATATTTTTATCTCTAAACTTGACAGCTAGATACAGTGATACATCTTCACAATTATATACAGATGGTGATTTTTTTTTTTGTTTATTAATTTATCTTGTTTTCTATACATATGTTCATACTGATTATTGTATTAAATAAATTAACTTACAGCTACGACAGAATCTCGTGCAGCAACAGCAACAATATCTGCACAGGAAACAATCCCCGGACAAGCAGTCTCCAACTGACTTTTGATGTCGTCGATTACATCAAAACCCCTCAAAGAATTTAAATTTGCAGCAGCTGATTTTTCTCCCGTGAAGCTCGAAGTGTCATCTAGAAGAACTGATGCATCACATCCCTACAAGCTTCATTAACAATCAATTATTGAAGACACAGTGTGTAATGCATGGAAACTCATACTAGCTAATTTATGAGAAAAAAATATGTATTAATAATATAAAATAATTTTATAATATCATTTAATATCACAAAATATAACGTATGATAATATTATTAATATCACAAAATATAACGTATAATCATTTAATTCTAATAATATTTTTTTCCATATCTTGTGAAGATTATTGCGAATCATGTGGTCTAAGACTATATCTAACAATTTCTCCCTATACATGTATAACAAAAACTTATGCATCTAATATCATAGTATTAACGGCACACAACGAAAAAGGAAAGAAGAACTTATAATTAAAAAAAAAAAAATCTCATGTGAGAATCTAAGTTTATATATATATATATATATATATATATATATATATATATATAAGTATGTATGTATATATATTTTGTATGTAAGTCATACGTGTGTGAATATGCATACGTGCACTTCATGCATGAGTCAGAGAGTGAAACAGATGAAAAGTTAGAGAAGAAAGGACGTACATTAACAAAGCAATCATGGAAATGAAGACGGAGCAAGGATGCCCCCATGCGATGCTCTTCAGCAACTGCACTTTTCACTGCAGATTTTATGGTAGAGAGGGCATTGGGACATGTTGATGCATAGAAATCTGAAGATAGATCAGCAGAGGCTATGGCAATAAGTAGAGAAAACAAAATAGAGAAGCAAAACACGTTACAACGTAGTGAAAGGAAAGCCATTACTGTCCAAAAATGCAATTAATCACTAGCACTATAGCGATTAATGAGAAGTTTGCTAGGTCAATATAATTAGTTTAATTTGCACTTGTGTTGCTCTGTGAGTAAACACTGGTCCTCTCGAGCTTAATTTATAGCAAGCCATGCGCGGTCCATTTTGGACCTTATTGTGTGATCTTTAATTTGGTCAAATTAACAGAAAATTAAACACTACTATTCACATGTGTTATTGGGTTTCAACCAAAGTCTCCCATTTTGTTAAATTATTGCATGGTAGTTGCTTATTTCGATGAGTAGTGTATTAAACTTTAAGGTAAAGTTAAAGGTAATCGGAGGGAATATATTTCTTATTCAATTGTTAGACTTGGGAAAGCGTTTCCAAGCAATGTATTAATTAATGTATAAAACTTGCAAAATAAGTATATCAAGTGTATTAATAATAGACAATTATATAAATTTGAATGTCACAAAAAAAATTATTTTTATTTTAAAGTGATAATATATCAAGAGCTACAGTGTTAATTCACCTGTTGTTGTAGAGTAAGGCAGACATACACAAATAATCTATTTCTCACTTTCATGTAAGTCTTGGGCTAAATTTTGAACTTGGCTGATAAGAAAATAGTTTTTTCACAAGTGTAATAACTTTTTGTTTGCTCCTTTAAATTTGGAGGAATATTTTTAAAATGTGTGTATACAAAAACAAAGTACAAACATGTAGTATACTGAGTACTTCTTTAAGCACTCTGGGTTGCATGCTATTCTTCTTGGCATTAGTTATCATTAATTAATTTACTACTCTTGGTGAGTTTCTGTAATGTTAGTATTAATTATAAGCATTTGAAAACGAATTAAAGAGAGGGATACTCTGAATATTCCAAATAAAAAAGTCTCACTTTCAAAATTAAGGTGTAGAAATACTGCAGGGGCCTATATGAAAAAAAAAAAAAAACTTTTCTAAAATTGAATTTGCTTCAATATGCTTTGACATGTCAAGTTGCTTATAGAATGCCAAAGTAGTCATGATAACCTAATCCTGAACAAAATAGTCACAAAGGTAGCTACCAAACTTTTTTATATATATATATATATATATATATATATATATATATATATATATAACATTGCTACTATAAAAATATAAAATTAAACGTGGATACCAAACGAAGTAGTCATGATATATTTTTATTCACCGCTGAAGGAAAAATAAATACAAAGGCTAGGTGTACGTAGTGCTTTCATTCATAAACTATTAATTGCACTTTGGAATGTGAACCTGCGATTAAAGGAATCATATGTTAGTTAGTCAACAAAATACTTCAAAAACTTGGAAACCAAGTTCTGGCAATCTGCCAAACTTTAGAACATTCCACATGTATGATAAAATATTAATAATATCAAAAGTAAACGTTATATATACAAAAAGGTCCAAAAGGTTCATATTTGATTCTGGTTTGTGAGAAGATCGACCATGTGGATGGAAGAATATACATATATTAAGTGACTTTTCATGTGTCGCACTAGCATATATATTCAATGTCTCATGTGAGGTCCACCATTTGTCCTTTTATATGTCTCCTTTGATAAACATGGAATATTGGTTTCTACTTTCCCCATTTGCAAGCTCAGCCAAAATTGAAAATAAGGTGAAAGATAGACGAACCTACGTACCGTTGCCCAACACCCCACTGAACTCATGGTTGACACCTTTCTTTTGGGCATTTAGAAGAATAGGATGATACATAAACATTAATTACTTTCTTACAAACACTTTATCGACATTTATTATTATTTTTTTATACTTGTCTCTCCCTTTATTTTTACAGCATATATTACTTAAAAAAATATTCAATGAATACCCACAATCCTATTAGACACCCAAGGAGAGGGGAAAAAAAACAAAAATATAGATTTGGTAAGATTTATGACTTAATAGAAGAAGAGAGATAGAAAAAAAATAAAGATATTAATGATGTGTTTAAAATAAAGAATGATTCTCTCTTTCTTTTCCTAAATATTGATCAATAGCAATATAGGGTCCATGCAACATTTCCCTTTCAGAATGCAGCTATGCAAGTATGCAAATGAGTTACTAGCTAGTTAAGTTCTTTCCTAAAACCAGTTATATTAGGTCAAAGAAAGAAAGAAAAATTACCAACAAATCATTTCATCTTAATGATATTAGATTCAACCTTAAGTAAGTTCTCGAATTCTCGAATTTGAATCTTGTTTAATGATAATAACACGTTTGAGATGAGAAAGTTAACTAAAAATAATCAGTTAAGTTCTTTGAAGGAGATTAATTATGGACAAAATAAATAGATATTTTGTACTAATTAATAACATGTAAAAAGAAAAGATAAAAATTATGTCTAATGTTATTGAATGTGCAAATTTTTAATCAAATTAGTCTATGTATCAGGGATCTCACCGATTAATTAACTGACAAATGAAATACACATATAAAGACTAATTTGACCAAATAAATATAAACGAATTGAAGGAACTGATGAGTGTAATTATTTTTTCATTCATAGGTTAATATATGATGTACACATGCTAAGTATCTTTTAATGAATAGTTTAACTATTCGTCAAAGAGACATATATAATAACAACTCTATAACACACTTTTAAAATTATTAATTAATTTTATTGAAAATCATAAATTATATAGAACTCACTTTTTAAAGTCATCATTTATAATTTTGTAGTCTCAAATAATTAAATTTTAATTAACAATAAATAAATAATTTGTTAGAATAAATGTTCTAAAGCATTGTCGTTAGCACTTCTTTTTATCAAATGCATAAGCCTCAACAACTAATTACAAAATATACATATATTACTACGAAAAGTGAAGGAAAACATGTAACAAAAATATAAGTTTAAATGGGGCATAACTTACATCAAATCCATTTTATTATTATTATTATTATTATTATTATTATTATTATTATTATTATTATTATTATTATGATTAGTAAGTTCTCAATGTAAGATTTATCATTGTGGCTCATTTAAATAAATGTTATTTGATTTAATGAACAAAGGGTATAAGGGTAATTGGTTACAAAGGGATATTAAAATGATAAATGTTGATAAATCAATTATCTTAAATGTATAAAATGTTAACTGTTGATAGGTGGAATTATTTTAAACGTAGTGGTTCGGTTTCTAATCAATAGGGATTTAGAAAATTGAATACACCTATGAGAGTTGTATCATATCCCTATCAAAAGAAGATATAAGAACTCAAAGGATCAAGACTCTGAGAAAACATTCTACTATAAAAGATCTTCCGCAATCATGGACAAATGTATATTTATGTGAAACTCATGAATTCTAAAGATCCTGTTCATGAAATTTGATGTGATTGTTTTAAATAGAAATTATAGATTTATGTTTACATGTGGTATCAGAGCATGACTTAACAATTTGTGATTTTCCATTACTAATTTTGGTTGATGCAACGATAAAGTATTCTAGTAAATTTTGAATCTCAATTTTCTTCTTGTTGCGAGTATTACCGATTGAATAATATTGATCGAATAATATGATGAAGTATATATATATATATATATATATATATATATATATATATATTAAATGCAAATTATTTCCTATCACTATAAGACAAAGACACATTAAGGTTGGTGATGAAAAATAAACAATAATGGTTGATCACTTTATTGCTCTCCCTGATTCAAAATTGTACCAATGCATATTTAAAATTGTATTTGATAAAGTTATATGCGTTGATGTATTGTGATCAAATGATTGTATATTTTGTTGACATTGAAAATTAATTATGATGTTAGAATGTGTTTGAATGTTGTTAAAATCTTTAATTTTAACGTATTTTTGTATTTTATAAAGTGTTTATATCTTGGAATTAAAATATGGTGAATTTGTTAGTCACCAAAGTGGCCAAATTTGTAAGAGTGATTTAATTCCAAATTATATGTTCATTTCAATCATCCATAATTATGATGCTATGAATGTATTAAAATTATTATTTTATGGATGAGTTGAAGTTTATTATTATGGGACAGTTAAGGATCAACCCTAAGGATGATCATTTATCGTAATAATACATAAACATGAATGTTGGCATAATAGATACACGGCTAGTTCTATTTACACATCCAAAGATAGTAAGTAATTCTAGTTAGTGTATGTATTATTGTCAAATTATGAAAAAAAAAGTATTAGCATCATTATAGCTGAATGTTGTGTATTAATGGATCCCCAAAGGTGAATGTTAGTATACATTTTATGATGTATGAATTTGTGAATTATGTTAGTATGTGATATGTATGATTCAAATCATTATTTTTTCAAATTTTATACCTTACAATACCTGTTGCTACACATTCACTTTTCTCAACTATTGCAGTTTTCAATGGACTAAACTTCTCTGAATGGAAAGAGCAAATTGAATTTTACCTTGGGGTAATGGATTTGGATTTGCCTCTTAGAGAAGAGAAACCTAGTGCTATTACTAATTCAAGCACTGAGGATGAAAGGGTCCATTTTAAGAACGAGAAAAGATCCAATAGATTGAGTCTGATGTACATGCGAATGAGCATTGTAAGCAACATTAAGTCAACTCTTCCATAGACTGAAAGTGCTAAGAAATGATAAAACTTGTGGAAGAGTGCTCTCAAACTGTTGACAAGTCTCTTGCTGGGATACTAATGAGTACACTGATCACCATGAAATTTGATGGTTCAGATACTATGCATGAACATATTGTTGAAATGACAAATATTGTAGCAAGATTGAAGTTATTGGGTATTGATCTGAATGAAAATTTCCTGATACAGTTCATATTGAACTTACTACCGTATGAGTATGATCCTTTCCAAATGAAATATAATACCATGAAAGACAAATGGAATGTGCATGAATTGTATAGTATGTTAGTTCAAGAGGAAACCAGAATTAAGAATCAGAGAATTCATTCCATCAATTATGTCAAATATCACGGAGCTGAAAAGAAAAATGGTAAAAAGCATGAGAAGAAGGGAAGAAGACCATTAAAGATCAATCAGGCCTCCTCTTTTCAAATCCACAAGACGGAACATAATAGAAACATATGTCATTTCTGTGGTAAGGCTGGGCACTTCCAAAATGATTGCCCGAAACGTAAGGCTTGGTTTGAAAAGAAAGGGATTCCTTAGACCCAAAGAATGAAATCTTTCCGGATTTGGATTTTACTGATCTGAATGTTTGTGTGAATTGTATCAAAGGCAAACAAAAAAAAAGCACACAAAGAAAGGAGCCACAAGAAGCATTCAGCTATACACACTGATGTTTGGGATCCTTTTGATTTTAACTCTTTCAATAAAGAGAAATATTTTATCACCTTCATTGATGATTATTCACGTTATGATTATGTCTATTTGCTACATGATAAATCTCAAGCTATAAATCTTTAGAGATTTACATTAATGAAGTTGAAAGGCAATTAGACAGAAAGGTAAAAATTGTCAAGTCTGATTGGGATGGTGAGTATTATGGATGGTATGATGAAAGTGGACAACATCCAGGCCGATTTGCTAAGTTCCGAGAAAAGCGTGGTATTTGTGCTTGATAGAGTGCTTTTAGTTGAGTATTTTTTAATATCCTTCTTAGCTTATTTGACCTCTCTTGGACCTTTATTTTCCTATTCTAATTCAGTTTTTGGCCTAGGCAAGTAAGTGGGCTTAATTGCTAATTGTTACGTATTTTTGGATTTTTGCTCACTTAGCGTATCTGACTTGTGCAAGACCTATAGGGTGCTACCGATCTCCGAATGGAGCATTCTAGGAGTCCCTAGAAAGATAACGAAAAGATCTACAAGTTTGCTAGAAATAGCCTGAGGCCAATTCTGTCATTTAGAGGATCATTTTAAGCTTTGAAGTTAGCACCTCTGCACTTGTAATTTTGGGCTGCGAATTTAACTTTCATTGTTGTAAATAGCAAATAATTAGATTGTTGGGTTTGTTTGTGGCCCATTTTATTTTCAGAACTCAGTCACTACATATATTAGTGACTTTAGTGAAACTTGGGCAGCACACTTTACATTTTAATAAACAAGTTTTATATTTCTCTCCTTTAGGTTTTTAGGATCAAAACCCTTGCTCTCATTTTCTCTCAACTGTTCTTGCTTGTTCTTCATTGTTCTTCATTTTCGTTTTTCTGTTCTTCCATTTTCGTGCACTCAATCCATGGGGCTTTCACTAATGATGATCATGGAAGGCTAAATCCTCAATCAATTCAAGGATCCAACCCAAGCACAAGGAGAATTTGAGTTCTGGTTTAGTATTTCGAATCCTATGTGAATGTTCATCTTCTTCTCCAATTGCTATTATGTTTTCATGATTATGAATGCGTTTAGAATTAAAAACAGATTAGGTTATGGATTCATTTCCTAATTTCGAATATTAGTCACAGATTAATTGGATGATATTTCAGTTAGGGTTGTGGTTTCAATCAATTTAGGGGTTAAGTCGATTGAGTTGCTTCTAATGAGATTGAATGAATTTTCATAATAGGATAAATTTCTGAGAACAATGATGATTCGAATTGCTTGGTGAGGTGAATTGAATTGATGCTTTAATTCTGTTTGACATTACTTCTTTTGAATTCTGTTGGTTTCTGTGTTGCTCTTTAATTTTAGTTTACGTTTTTGCAAGTTTTACTTACGCACACAAGCTGTTTGATAAAATCCCCCCCCCCACTGTTGTTCGTAAATTGAAGCTAGAACCATATTGATTGTGTCTCTGAGTCGACCTAGGTTAATCCTGTGCTACAGAATTAATGTAGTTAAATTGTTTTGGTGCGTGTTGACAACGTGATATCAGTGCTCAATACACAATGTCAGGTACACCACAACAGAATGGTGTATCAGAAAGGCATAATAGAACCTTGTTGGACATGGTTAGAAGGATGTTAAGTAATTCTTCTTTACCCATTTCATTGTGGACTTATGCTCTAAAGACTGCCATGTATGTATTAAATAAGGTACCTAGTAAAGTAGTTCCAAATACTCCTTTTGAACTGTGGACAAGAAGGAAACCTAGCTTAAGACACATGCATGTTTGGGGTTGCTAGACAGAAATTAGATACTACAATCCACAAGAAAAGAAATTGGATACAAGAACAATCAATGGTTATTTCATTGGTTATCCAGAAAAGTCAAAAGGGTATAAATTTCATTGTCCTAATCATACCACAAGGATTATAAAAATTGAAAATGCTAGGTTTATTGAAGATGGTGAAGTTAGTGGGAGTGAAAAACCACATAAAGTGGCAATTCAAGAAGTGAGAGTACAAGTTCCTTTGACTTGTAACTCTAGTAAAGTTATTGTTCCTCATATTATTGAACCAATTAATAATAATGAAGAACAACAAATGAATGATCCCATTGCTCATGATAAAACTATTGCCAATGAATCGAATAAACCTATTGTAGAAGAACCACAACAAGTAACATTAAGAAGATCTCAAAGGGAAAGGAGATATGCTATTTCTAATGATTATGTGGTATATCTACAAGAGTCTGAATTTGACTTGGGTATAAAAGATGATCCAATGACGTTTTCACAAGCCGTGAATAATGAAGATGGTGACAAGTGGTTAAATGCCATGAAAGATGAATTGAAATCTATGGAATAGAATGAGGTTTAGGACCTTGTTGAGTAACCAAAAGAATGTAAGAGAGTTGTATGTAAATGGGTCTTTAAGACCAAACGTGACTCTTATGGTAACTTAGAACAGTAAAAGACTAGACTAGTTGCAAAGGGATTCACTCAAAAAAATGACATTGACTATAAAGAAACCTTTTCACCAGTTTCAAGAAAGGATTCTCTAAGAATCATTATGACATTGGTGGCTCATTATGATCTAGAGTTACACCAGATGGATGTGAAAATCGCCTTTCTAAAAGGGAAAAGAGCACATGGTGTGCAAACTTAAGAAATCGATATACAAACTTAAACAAGCTTCAAGACAATGATACCTTAAGTTCAATGATACCGTTGTTTCTTTTGGATTTAAAGAAATCACTGTTGATCGGTGTACATATCTGAAGTTTAGTGGGAGTAAGTTTATATTACTGATTTTGTATGTTGATGATATCTTGCTTGCAACTAATGATCTTAGTCTTATAAATGAGACTAAAAAATTTCTCTCTAGTAACTTTGAAATGAAAGATATGGGTGAGGCATCCTATGTGATTGAGATAGAATATTCTGTGATAGATCACAAGGATTGTTGGGTTTGTCTTAGAAAGCATATATTAATAAAGTTTTAGAGAGATTTGGAATGCAAAACTGCTCATCATCTCCGGTACCAATTCAGAAAGGAGACAAGTTTAGTCTCATGCAATGTCCTAAGAATGAATTGGAACGAAAGGAAATGAAAGCAATTTCATATGCATCACTTGTTGGGAGCCTAATGTATGCTCAGACTTGTATGAGATCAGATATTAGCTTTGCAGCTGGAATGTTGGGAAGATACTAGAGTAATCCTAGTATGGATCATTGGAAAGCTGCAAAGAAAGTTCTGAGATATTTGCAAGGCACTAAAGGTCACATGCTTACTTATAAGAGGTCTAGTAACCTTGAAGTGATTGGATACACAGACTCAGATTTTGCAGGATGTGTGGATATAAGAAAATCTACTTATGATTATATGTACTTTTTAGCTGGAGGAGTTATATCATGGAAAAGTGTGAAGCAATCTATAATTGTTGCATCCACTATGGAAGCTGAATTTTTGGCATGCTTTGAAGCCATGGTTTAGGCTAAATGGCTGCGAAACTTTATTTCAGGGCTTGAATTGGTCGACAGTATTAATAGGCCGCTGAAAATTTATTGTGATAATTCTGCAGCAGTCTTACTTTTTTTTAAAAAATGACAAGTATTCAAAAGGTGCTAAGCATATGAAATTGAAATACTTTGTTGTTAAAGGAGAGGTTCAGAAACGTAGAGTGTCTATAGAGCATGTTAACTCTAATTTTGACAAAGGGATTACCGCCCAAGACATTTATTGGTCATGTATGTAATATGGATATTATGTCAGCTAATGAATGTTGATCATTATTGTAATTATTGACTATTGACACTCTGAATTCAATGATGTTTAAGTTTCTAAAAATTATATTGTTTTCAAATTTATGTATACATGCATGTATGAATGATTATTTTGAAAAATAGGATTTGTCCCTAATGAAGACATAATAGTATTATTGTGGGACATTATGATGTAAACTTCTATTAAAGTATCATATTAGGAAGAAGAGCTAATAAAGTGGTACATGGAAGGAACTATGTCGATTTGATAGCATAGAACCGCCATGACTCTTATTGGTTTTATTTCTAATCATAATTTATGATGAGACCAATGTATGAAAACTTTAGCCCTATGTATGCGCATTATAATTATTTTCATTAAATCATGAAATGAAATTTGCGACATGAGCCCAATGGGAGAATGTAAGATTTATCATTGTGGCTCATTTAAATAAATGTTATTTGATTTAATGAATAAAGGGCATAAGAGTAATTGGTTACAAAGGAAAGCTATTAAAATGATAACTATTGATAAATCAGTTATCTTAAATATATAAAAGGATAATTGTTGATTGGTGGAATTATCTTAAACGTAGTGGTTCAATTTCTAATAAATAGGGATTTAGAAAACTGAATGTATTCATTGTCTACTCATGAGAGTTGTATCCTATCCATATCAAAAGAAGATACAAGAACTGAAAGGGCTAAGACTCTGAGAAAATATTTTATCATAAAAGATCTTTCGCGATCATGGATAAAGGTATGTTTATGTGAAACTCGCGAATTCTAAAGATCCTATTCATGAAATTTGATGTGATTGTTTTAAATAGAAATTATAGATTTATGTTTACACTCAAATCATATTATGTATTTGTAACAAAAAAAATCATATTTATGTATAAAAAACATTCCTGGATCATAATTTGATGAGAACTTCAAGACAAACATAAGAAACTTAATCTAAGTTATCTTAAAAAAAAAACATGTATCTCTTCATGTGATGTATCCCATAAAAAAATTGTTATTTAAAGTATCTTCAGTTTTACTAATATATCTAATTTTTATAATTTTTTTTTTCCAAAAAATATCATTTTTCAAAAAGTACTTTTCGAAGTATGTTAAAATTTGAACAGTTTCTAGAATGTATTGAAATTTTAACACATTCTAAAAAAAATTTTAATGTCTTGCCAATTAAAAAAAATTGTCTTGGATTAAGTGGCTCTACTTTATGCAACTCATTTTTTTAATTTCTTTAGAAGTAACCCTAGAAAAAAAAAAAGGAATTATGAAATTATGGAAGAGGTTGCATAAATATGAATTTTGTAAATGCATCAACTCCTCAATCATCGTAATGACAAATATTTCAAGTAAAATAATCATCAAAATCTTGTCCCATCTATCTAGAGAGGTTACTTCTTCGGTTGAGAAGTAATTTTTTTATAATGGCAAGAAGCATAACCATGGGCCCCAGTTCTCCGTGATGATGACAATGTCATACACAATTTCAAATAGTGCAAATGTTGCCCCTTAAAGGTAATTAGTGCCTTTTTCATGAAAATTAACTTGCGAATATACTTTTCAAAATGTGTTCAAATTTTTAATACCTTCGAAAAGTTAAAATTTAACTCGATCATTTAAAAAAATAGTTTCCAAAAGGAGAATATTTTTGAAAAAAAATATGAATAAACATTGGGGGTGTAAATACCAATTGCACCCATAAGATTATTTAATCACATAACAATGGATCTTTAATGCAAGTCCACATTTGGATAGCGAGTTAGTTTTAAAAATTGGACCAGATCGATTCGTTCAACTAGTTGAACTAGGAACTTGTGATATGGCTAATATGAGATTCTTGTTAAATCAATCGCGTCATTGACTTGATCTGACCTGATCGATTCTATGGTTGAACCCGTAAATCGATGGGCTGAACCAGCTAACCAATTTGGTTGAACCAATCTTAATTATTTTAAAAAAATGTCAAATTTAATGAAAATATAAAAAATATGGTAAACCCAAGGAATTGAAAATTGTTTAGTAAATCAACTTATCACCAAACTATCATAACTACACTACTACAAAATAGGCTTTCTACATCGGTTTTACAGCGCATTCTACGTTGGTTCAAGAATTGTCTTTGTAACGAGCATTGTTGAAAAGTAAGACTTTCAACGTCGGTTATTGAACCGTCTTCGTATCAAAGGATTCTAAGATGGTTGGTCCAGAAAATCGTCTTAGAAGCCTTTTAAAAAAAATTAAAAACATGAAATCTAAGACAGTTTTGGCAAAAAACCATCTTAGAATGTCACCATTTTAAGATGGTTTCATGTCATAACCGTCTTAGAGTATCATTATTCGAAGACGGTTTTGGGCCATAACTATCTTAGAATGTCACCATTCTAAGACGGTTTCATAAGAGTTGTCTTAAATTAGTTTTTTTTTTTTAAAATTACATAAATTTAAACTAAGATGATTTTTCTTAAAACCGTTTTTGAATGGTGACATTCTAAGACGATTTTCCTTAGAACCGTCTTAGTTAAACGTGTTTTTTTTTTAAATAAATAAATTTAAACTAAGACAATTTTTTCAAATAACCGTCTTAGTTTAAATTTATTAAAATGTTTTTTTTTTGGAAAGAAATTTCAAAACTTTAAAAATATATTGAAATTCTGGGTTAAAATTATATATATATATATATATATATATATATATATATATAAAAGAGAAAAGAAAAGTTGCATGCCATGTGAGGTAACGTGTCTATATATATATGGAGATCAAATTAAAAAATACAGGATAGAGAATTAAAAATAACTATTTAGACATCTTTATATAAAAAAAAACCTAGTTTAGAGACATTTTTCTATTTCAATTGGGGTAGTCTTTGACTCTTTGTATTTAATCCTATTTATATGAAGCACATAGTTAATTTTTCTAAACATTTATCATGTTTTATTCAGTTATATGTGGAAAGTTGTGAAATAGTCACCAGTGCAAAACTTAACAAAAAAAGATGGCAACTAACCTGTGTTTTGGACACAAGATCATCAGCAACATTAAATTCTTTTGACAGGGCTACTTGACATGGCTTTCCTAAAATATCTGAGAATCATTGGGATGCTTTATCTCCTTCATCCCACACAGACCCATTCCATTCCCAGACCGTGACAACTTTTCTACAATTCCACAAGCCAAAGATTTGTCAATATCTTTATCATAGCCAAAAATTTCAATTAAGAAGCCTAAATAGCCCATATGGCAGAGCATGAAAAAAATTAGCATTTCAAGTATAAAACTTGGTTAAGTTCTATGTTTGATTTTGTGCAGCATTATGATGTACAAATCTAAGCCCACAACAAATACTACATTTGCAAACTAGCACACAACATGCATCACACTGGTTACGTTGGCTTTTGTTATGTAACAGACTAATATGGCTGCAATTATCTTTTGATAACCATGGTTTTAATATGAATAAAAGTATAAATAATTTCTTGTGTCCATTCATTCTGTACCTCTTGTTTCCCCTATTCTATTCCATAATCCATTAAATGATATAAAAAAAAAAATTGAAAGAGTGGTTGTTAGGATGAAAGAAGCTACACTTCTACTCCTAAGAAAATATCATTAAAGACTAGATAAAAATTATAAAGAGATAAACAAGATAAATTTCACATTTTATTATTGATACCTCAATAGGTATAAACCTTACATTATATAATAACCTAGTGGATGACAATCATACATGTGTCACCATCTAATATTTTAGGAATTTAAAATAAAATCAAAGGATAATTCTAAGTTACCTACTCTATAAAAGTCATCAATTTGGATCTCTTAGGTCCATCCTACCAGTATTTTATTGCAAGAAACAGTGTACAAATGATTACAATATGTTGCCCGTTCAATATTTAAGGTCATAATTTAACACCTTAAAATTGTTAAAATCATAATAATCATTAGCACAATATTTTCTTGAATATGCATCTAACATAAAAAAATCAATTCATATATTAAAGAGTCAATCAACACACTCACAATTTTATAAGTAAAGTTTAATATATTTAAGTATGTTTATATTTTAATATTTGACTCATCCCATTTATTAAATAGGTAAAAAAAATGTCTCACAAATTTAACCTTTAACATGTTTAATGCTTTATTTACAACCATTTATTACTTTTCCTAAGATCATATGCAGTTTGTGTAAAAAAACATCATTGCAGTTGTTACTCACATACTTACATCTCTCTCCAAATTCAAATATAAAACAATTAATTAATTTTTGTGTTAATTAAGAAGTTACTAAATATTATGTAGTTTTACTAATTACAATTAAAAATATTTTTTAACTAACTTTTGTTAAAATTTGATATAAAAATATAAAAAAAAAGACATTAAAAAATATTAATTAATTAATATATATTTTTAAATGATATCATTAAATAGAATAAAAATAGTTAAAATTTAATTATATTTAAATATAATTAAAAAATCCTATAACTGAGTCCGAAAGAAGTATTAGCTTTCACTAATTTTTTTTGTTAATTCTTATTAAGTTAGTATAATTTAAGTTTCTGTTATCATATTACTTTATTTTTTCTACAATTTAACGCAAATGGTGTATGCTCATCCATTGAGAGCAACACAAAATTAAAGGCAAAATTACACAAGCATGAAAGAATAAAAGGATTACTTCCAAAAAGACAGCAACTTCAACTGCATAAAAAAACTATGCTTAGTTAGTATAATTTTTTAATCCTTTATAAAATAGAGATATAAAGTAGAGTTATTTTGAGTTATAAGAGGAATATTTTGCGGCGTTAAGACTAAAGATTATACGAAACTCTATATCTATAAGAACTTTCAGAAAATTTAGTTAAATGCAATTCTAGAAAAAAAAAAAAAAAAACCATCACAACTCAACATAAATAATCATTAGGTAGAAGAAATGTGTTGGTTTGGGGTCACTACCACACATCATGCCATAGTAGTAGGTCAAGGTCAGGAACCTATTACCATAAGGAGGTACAGAGCAAACAAGGACAGCTCCTTTAGCTTTGGGTATAAATCTTTTATTTACAGAATCAAGCTCAAATAGAATTAGCATAATTGACTAAAAATAAAAAATTATCAAAATAGAATAGTAGGTTTTTCACACATGCACGCACACACAAATATGGAGGGAGGGAAGAGCAAAATAAAAGACAAAATGATAACATAAAATAAAAAATATAAGAAATATACACTGTAAAGAAAAGCCTTCCTTGCAATGTCTAATATTGTAAGATGATTGTGGCTCCAAGGAAGAGAGGAGACCGTCAACAGTAAGACAATATAATTATGAAATGTCACTAATTACATGTACTAGATAACAAACATAAGGGGAAAATTGTCAAAAGTAACGAGTAGCAAAGCAATTTGAACCCTTTTAATTAAAGCACCTAAATTGTGTCATCAATGGACATCATATCCAAGTAGAAGTTGCATCTAACACTCAAACATTGTTGTTGCAACTAAGCCCAATGTGCAAATACAGATATCAAGTGTAATTTCACAATCCAAATGTAATCTAGTAGTGCCCAGTCAAGTTTCAAGACTAAAAATCAGCACAATTAACAGGGAGATTAAGAGTCAGAACAGCATAAGGTAACACAGTGGATTCTAACCACCAGTTTTTCCATAAAATACTAGTTATATTTTCCTCTACCGAGTTGCAGAATTCAACTCACCCTTTCAAATGATGTTCTTGTAATTGAGCTTGAAGCTGATGGTCCGCTAGCACTCCAGATGAACATAAGGCTGACAATTTTTCTTTCCAAGTATATGCTGCATAACATCTCTATCATTAGCATATATCTCATTAAAGAGCTAGATTGAAGCAATAACTATTATGCAATTATGGTCAAATTAAGGTATATAAGTGAGAGACAATCCTCTTTTACAAGCCAATTGTTTAGGGTTGAGTTACGGTCAAAACCCAAATTCTAAGAAAAATATTCTCAAACATTGAAGGCTCTTTAAACTTGATATAGCTAAATAAAAATCAATCACCTAACGATCCCCGTGCACTTTGCAAAACTGAAAAAAGTTACTTTATCCTTTCAATTGCTGCATTGAATGTAAAAAGTATTAGCCAACAAAGTTTAATGAAATGAATAATAAGAGAATGAAGCAAGATAACTGTTGGAATGTTTCTTCTCTGTATCTTTCTCTATGTTAAACATTCTATACAGGAGGTGGGTGTAGCAGCAGAAATTTGCATGACAAATAATATAAGATCACCAAGTGGTCAAAAACCAACAGAAAAATTAGACTAGAGGCTGAAAGAGTCAAAGTTAGATAACCACCAGGCTCAAACAAACTAGCCGGCATAAGAGGTGTGTTAGGATTAACTATAATCCGTGTTTTCCAAAGTTGCAGACTTCCATCCCTTGATAGGGTTACAAGTAAATGCAATGTGGTTAGTCAAGAAAATGATGTTATTGGTTGTGATCCAACTTGTGTTCTGAAAATGAAATATTTGTTGGAATAAACTTTAAAATAAATATTGTTTACGAAGTTTAAATTTAAAATAAAAGAGAGAATTATGTGGAAAGATATGTGAAAAGATATGGGGAAAGATAAGATATGGAGAGAGATATTATGGAGAGATTTTTGTTTCAATTTAAAATTTGAAATTTTTAGGTTTAGGTTTAATTTCCATTGCTTATAAATTGCATATTATATATGCAGAGGAGTCTGTGTGGCTTGGCAGACTATTATCAATAGAACGAGAGTTTTTTTCTCCAGTAAAATTGTGTGTTTTGTGTGAGTGCACCAGTGTGTGTGTGAGGGGACCTGTGACTTGTGATACCACAGATACCATAAATTGGTGTCAGAGCTTGAGAGAATTGAGAGTGGTCAAAATAGTAGTCTGCCATTACCCCGCCTTACAAAGGCTAACTATGAGAACTGGAGTATCCAGATGAAAGCTCTATTGGGAGCTAATGATAGTTGGGAGGTTGTCCATGATAGTTTCGAAGAACCACCATCCACGATAGGATACACGGCGGCGTAGAACAAGACATTGAAAGAGATGCGGTTGAAAGACAAATGGGCGTTGTATATGTTGTTCCGGGCTGTTGATGATTCCAGATTTGAGAAGATCGCTGGTGCAACAATGTCAAAAGAGGCGTGGGACATTCTTGTAAAAATCTACAAGGGAGCTGATCTAGTTAAGCAGGTCCGACTTCAGACTCTCCGTGGAGAATTGGAAGGAATGAAAATGAAAGAAGGAGAAACGGTATCCGATTTCATTACTCGGGTCCAGACCGTAGTAAATCAACTAAAGAGAAATGGAGAGATGCTGCCCAATACCAGAGTGGTGGAAAAAATTCTGAGGTCTCTCACTGACGACTTCGAGAATGTTGTATGTGCGATTGAGGAGTCAAAGGACCTAGCAACGCTCACCGTTGACGAACTTGCTGGCTCCTTGGAGGCGCATGAACAAAGAAAGAAAAAAAAAAGAAAGAAGAGTCACTGGAGCAAGCACTCCAGACAAAAGTTTCAATCAAGGACGAGAAAGCGCTCTATTCTTAGAATTTCCGAGGTAGAGGACGTGGCTGAGGTGGTAGAGGTCGAGGTCAAGAAGGATGGAATAAGGAGCAGGCTGAATCAAGTCAGCAGAATTGGCGAGGCCGAGGTCGTGGAAGAGGTCGACATTCAAATGTAGAACGTTTTAAATGTTGAAAGTACGGACACTACTCAAGAGATTGCAACTCGGACAGATGCTACAACTGTGGTCGAGTTGGTCATTTTGCGAAGGATTGCCGAGGCGAAAGAAGAACAAATGAAACTGCAAATTTTGTTGCAGAAGAAGTAAGAGATGGAGGAGTTCTGATGATGGCTGGAGGTGAAGTCAACCAAGCATCCGAGATGAAATGGTTTATAGACACTGGTGCAAGCAATCATATGTGTGGGTATAAGCATTTGTTCAGTAATCTGAAACAAACAGAAGTCGGATATGTTTCTTTTGGAGACGCTTCAAAGGTAGGTATAATAACCCTGAGATCTGGCGCGGATGGCGCGGTGGTTCGCGCGGTTAGCGCCAGGGTTCTTAAGCAGAAAACCCTGTCTGTGATGTGGCGCGGGTAGCGCCGGGTTGGCGAGAGTAGCGCCATAGCTTCTGGAGTGTGGCGCCAGTGGTGCCAAGGTGACGCGGTCAGCGCCACAAGTCCTCCAGAAACTCAGTTTTCTCTGGAAGTTCACGCGATCAGCGTCGTACGTGGCGCGAGTGGCACCATGGTTTTTAACCCAGCGCGGGTGGCGCCAGTAGTGGCGTGAGTCGCGCCGAAAGTGCTCTGGAAAGTCAGTTTTCTCTGGAATCCAGCGCGGTCAGCGCCAAGTGTGACGCGGTTGGCGCCACAGGTTTTTGAAAGAGTGGCGCGATTAGCGCGAGGCGTGGCACGATCCGCGCGGAACCTCTGACAGAGTTGGTATAAAAGGCCAAATCGCGATTTTTGAAGGAAAAACCTTCTTCTTCTTCCTTGGGACGCCCAACAGCCATTGTTGAAGCTCCAAGCTTCATTCTTGCACCATAGTTCACCAAAACAAGTCCCTTAAACACTAAACTTGATGGAATACACCTAGTGAGCTAGAATCTTTCATCCATTTCCCTTGAAAACCCCAAATCAAAGAATCCCTTTCTCAAGGGAAGTTCGTAGAACTCGAGTTCGGCGAGGAACGGCGGCGATTTGTGGTTACCCAAGCTAGGGGGAGTCGTCCTTGGGCCTTCCTTGTCGTCATTGAGGTAAGAAACTCGAGTTTCACCGTTTATTTTGTGAGTTGGAGTTTTGGGTGAATAGTGACCCACTTGTGATAGAGCTAGAATTAGACTTGGGTCCTTTAGAAATATATGTTTAGAATGTGATGAGGATGAAAGATTAGCTCTTAATTGCTAGTTTGGTGAACTTTGATTCTGGGCTCTATGTAATGCATGTTTTGTTGTTATGCTGAGTTGCTTAGCTTTGTTTGACATGCAAGAGCCTTGGTATGTGTTTTGTTGTGCCTGAGAGGCCATGGGAACGGTGCCTTGTGTATGTGATATGGACCGTTCAAGCCCTGTGTGAATTCAGAGGTATTGGGCTGTTGTGAGCTTCAAGCTCTTTGTGCTTGGGCTAGGCCAAGCTAGACCATTGAGGGTCTGAGAATCACTTATGAAGTGATTGAGTGTGTGTTATGCAAAACGGATTATGGTCCCTTTCGTTCTAATGGCTTAGGACCGTTACTGAAACGTTATGTGTTTGATCCTATGTAGGACGTGAGATTGATAGTTTCAGTGGTGGTGACAACGAGGCCAGGAGAGCCGGTGCTTTACTTAGAGCAGGTAAGCTTTTGGTTCTTGGATGTGTGCCCTTTTCTGTGTTCTGCCATTCACCAAATGGGGTGATGGTTCTGTTGTGGGCAAATGCATGTATATAGAAATTGTATATTGATGTGATTGATTAATGGATTATGCTCTGTACCCTGTGATGGGAATTGATGTGTATTGATCTTATTGATGTGATTGATTAATGAATTGTACTCTGAACTCTGTGATGGGAACTGATGTGTAATGATCTGAGACGCTGGTGTGTAAGTTGGACCCAATGATTGGGGAATTGATATGTATGGCTATGAACTGTTTGACTTATAACATGCCGGTTTGAATATGAGATTGGATTGTGAATTCTATGAATGAATTGAATCCTATGGTAGTAGAATAGATGACTTGAGATTGAGTAAGACCTGCTGTGAGATGTTCCTATGATATAGATGTAGCCTCCTGGATGGAGATGTTCCTATATCCACAGAGGTAGCCTCCTCAGGCAATTGGGTTGATATAGGTTATGAGATGTACCTGTGATATATAGATGTAGCCTCTTGAGTAGAGATGTTCCTATATACACAGATGTAGCCTCATTAGATGGATATGTACCTGTGATATATAGATGTAGCCTCTTGACTGAGATGTTCCTATATACACAGATGAAGCCTCCGATGGAGATGTGCCTGTTATATAGATGTAGCCTCTTGACTGAGATGTTCCTATATTTCAGATGAAGCCTCCAATAGATATGTTGAGATCCAGGCATGAGATGTTCCTAGTATATAGAGGTAGCCTCCCTGAGTGGAGATGTTCCTATATACATAGATGTAGCCTCTGCTGAGTAAAGTAATATATATATCACCTGTGTATTGACAGGTTGAGGTGAAATGATAGCAATGATGTTTAGTGAAGGGGGATGAGATCCCTGCCTGGTATGATAAATGATTGAGAATTGTTCTGATTATGAATGGTTGAGATATACTATTTCTATGTATGTGCCAGAAAGTGAACCAGGGGAAGGAAATACCTTCAAGGGCCCTGAATTTACTGGGATTTTATATCTCACCCCTTGTATGGGGCTTATGTTTTGCAGGTGAATCCTCAGGAGGAGCAGATAGATCCCAAGGCAATAAGCCTATGCAGGGATAGTTGCTACGTATAAACCTTAGGCTTAGATGACATGAGCATGTGGCTCTGATATTTTGTATTTTGCCTTTGGTTTGGTTTTGTTGTACCTTGAGGGGAGATATATGTACAGTTTTGTACTTAAACAGAGACCTTATGTATAAGCACCATATTATAATGTACAGTGCGTATGATAACGGTATTTGATGATACCCTTCTATAGTATGCTTCCAAACTGCTTAAACTCTGATGTATTATATATAATGATTGCTGATTATACGTGGTAATGACCCTAATGATTGAATGGGGCGTTACAGTAGGTGTAAAAGACCAAGGTACGATTAGCTTCTTGCAAAAAGATGGACAAGTTGGGCGTATTCAAGATGTTTATTACGTGCCTGAACTCAAAAGTAATATTCTTAGTGTGGGACAACTGATGGAGAAAGGCTACTCGGTTATCATGTGGGACCGAGTTCTCCTCTTGAAGGAGAAATAAGGACGACTGATAGCCTAAATACAGATGGAGAAAAATAGAATGTTCAAACTAACCTTGAGAAGTATGGAGGTCGGCTGTTTGCAAGCCGAAATGAGTGATGAAGCATCCTTATGGCATCGTCGGTTTGGGCACCTTCACTATGGAGGCCTGGCCGAGATGATGAATAAGAATATGGTGGACGGGTTGCCAAGTTTGAACTGTGAGAAGAGATTCTGTGAAGATTGTGTGTTGAGTAAACATGCTAGGAGTCCATTTCAGAGGTCGGCCAAATACCGAGCACGACAACCAATAGAACTAATTCATACCGATTTGTGTGGACCTATCTCTCCTGGGTCCTTCAGTGGAAAGAGGTATTTTGTTACATTCCTAGATGATTTCAGTCGAAAAACTTGGGTGTATTTGCTGGAAGAAAAATCCAAGGTGTTTGAAGTATTCAAGAATTTCAAAATAATGATCGAAAATTCGACTGGAAGGAGGATCAAGTCGATACGCTCTGACCGAGGTGGGGAGTACACATCAAATGCATTTAGAAGGTATTGCGAGGAGTACGGCATTAAAAGGTTCTTAACTGCACCATACTCACCACAACAAAATGGAGTAGCTGAGAGGAAAAATCGAACCATCCTTGACATGGTGAGGTCAATGTTGAAAACGAAGAGAATGCCTAAGGAGTTTGGGGGAAAGCTGTTCTGTGTGCTGTATATGTACAGAACAGCTGTTCGCACTCCAATCTGAATGGAAAGACCCCACAGGAATTATGGACGGGTCAAAAGCCATCAGTGGGCCATTTTAGAGTCTTCGGGAGTGTGGCCTATGCACATGTTCCTGATCAGCAAAGAACCAAGTTAGAAGACAAGAGCAGGAAGTTTATCTTCATTGGATATGACGAGAAGACAAAGGGATACAAGATGTTAGATCCCGACACCAAGACAGTAATGATAAGCCGAGATGTGAAAGTAAATGAAGATGATGAATGGAATTGGAGTATTCCATCTGAGATCAAATCAAATCCCGGAAAGATGGTTATTCAAGATAAGAAGGAAGGCGGATCACCAAGTTGGATCCCGGCAAGGCATGAGACAGCTGATGAAGACGAGATGAGACAACCCCGGATGAGGAGTTTGCAGGATTTGTAAGATTCAACTAGCGAAGCCTATCTTGTTTGTTTGTTGACAGATTCTGAAGAAATAAGGTTTGAAGAAGCAATCCGAGATGAGAAATGGCAAAGCGCCATGGATGAAGAAATCAAGGCTATTAAACGGAATGATACTTGGGAGCTGGCCGAGTTGCCAAAAGGAAGTCAACCCATTGGAGTTAAATGGGTTTATAAGAAGAAAATGAATGCTGATGGAGAGATAGAGCGATATAAAGCCCGGCTGGTAGCTAAAGGGTATGCGCAAAAGGCAGGAATAGACTATGATGAGGTGTTCGCACCTGTTGCTAGAATGGAGACAATCAGATTATTGATCTCGCAAGCAGCTCAATTTGGGTGGCCGATTTACCAAATGGATGTCAAGTCGGCATTTCTGAATGGTGTACTTGAAGAAGAGGTGTATCTCGAACAACCTCCGGGATACTTGAAGGGCGGAGAAGAAAAGAAAGTGTTAAGATTGAAGAAAGCTTTGTACGGACTGAAACAGGCACCGAGAGCCTGGAATACTCGCATTGATGCATATTTCAAGGAGGATGGTTTTGAACAGTGTCCCTATGAGCATGCCCTATATGTTAAGAAAAGGGGTGATGATTTATTGCTTGTAGCTTTATATGTTGACGACCTGATTTTCATGGGGAACAATGAAGAAATGGCACAAGAGTTCAAGAAGATGTCTTTGAGATGACTGATCTTAGCCTAATGAGATATTTTCTCAGTTTGGAAGTCAGATAGGACGAAGCTGGAATTTTTGTCTCTCAGGAGACTTATGCGAAGGGAATACTGAAAAGGTTTAAGATGACAGATTGTAATCCGGTTTCAACACCTATGGGACCCGATTTAAAACTTTCAAAATATGATGGAGGAGAACGTGTTGATCCGAGAAACTATAGAAGCTTGGTGGGATGCTTAAGATACTTAATATGTACGAGGCCGGATTTGTGTTTAAGTGTTGGAATTATAAGCCGGTTTATGGAAGAGCCGAGTTACTCTCATTGGAAAGCGGCTAAAAGGATTCTAAGGTACATTCAAGGGACGATCTCACAAGGACTTCTTTTATTCGAAGTCGAAAAATTACAAGTTAAAGGGCTACTCGGATAATGATTGGTATGGAGACGTGGACGATAGGAAGAGCACGGCTGGCTTTGTATTCTTCATGGGAAACACAACTTTTGCCTGGATGTCAAAGAAGGAACCAATTGTGACTCTATCAACATGTGAAGCCGAGTACGTTGCGGCATCCTGGTGTGTCTGCCATGCTGTCTGGTTGAGGAATTTGTTGGAAAAGCTGGAGCAAGTTCAGGTTGGTGCAACCGAGATCCGGATTGATAACAAGTCGGCAATCGAGTTAGCGAAGAACCCGGTTAATCATGAAAGAAGCAAGCATATTGACGTTAGATTTCACTTCATTCGAGATCAAGTAAAAGAAAAGAAGGTGGAGTTAATTTACGTGGCGAGCCAAGAACAAGTCAGAGATATATTCACAAAGCCATTACTGACGCTGCTGCTGGAGAATTTTAAGAAGATGTTGGGAATGAAAGATGGAAGAAGTATTTAAAGTTTATGGGGGGATTCTGTTGGAATAAACTTTAAAATAAATATTGTTTACGAAGTTTAAATTTAAAATAAAAGAGAGAATTATGTGGAGAGATATGTGAAAAGATATGGGTGAAAAGATATGGGGAAAGATAAGATACGGAGAGAGATATTGTGGAGAGATTTTTGTTTCAATTTAAAATTTGAAATTTTTAGGTTTAGGTTTAATTTCCACTGCTTATAAATAGCATATTATGTAAAGGAGTCTGTGTGGCTTGGCAGACTATTATCAATAGAACGAGAGTTTTCTTCTCCAGTAAAATTGTGTGTTTTGTGTGAGTGTACCAATGTGTGTGTGAGGGGACCTGTGACCTGTGATACCACAGATACCATAATATTATAACCACCAGGACCCAAGACAACCAAATCTCAACTTAAGTATTTCCAATGATTGGCTGCAAGAAAACAACAAATTCAAAATAGATTATCATGATACAAGGTCTCTCAGTTACAAAATGGGGAAATTTTAACCATAGCCACAGTTACTCACAGTCCAATCATACTAGGTCTCTCAGTTGATACATCCCATGCCAGTACAAAGTCATCACCTTTTCATGCATTCTCAGGGATTTCCATCTTAAAGGCTATCATTGTTGCCAGAGAGTGCACCTAGCACAAGCACATCATAAAAGTGGAAAGAAATTAAGATATTTAAAAACAAAAATAACAATAACCAATTGATAAAGGGAATAACAAGAAGGTTTACTCACTCCTTTATTAGTTCTGCTATTCCTTAATTAATTGATTTTGTTGAACCATAGAATATATTTAATGAAGGCTTATTAGAAATCATTAATTACCTTCCAGCTATGCGCCTATGAAAATGTTCTAGCCTCAACCTCATTAACAAATACATAGTCAATATACCTAGACAGAATAGGTCAACATTAAAAAAGAGTTGCATATATACTTTTGCTCTTCAGGGGATAAAGACACAAATTGATTTCCAATTAAAAAATGCCAGAATTATTGCACCGCAATGAATATGCCATATACGGCTGACATAAATTCGATAACGTGTTAAGCAACCATTTTGGCAGCAACACTCACATAGACACTATATGTATGTGAAAAATAGAATAAAGCTCTTATATATGTGTACCGGACAATATTACATTATATTGAAAATTAGGAAAGAAGAAAATCATTAAGACAGAACAACACATTGAGTAGATGCAGAGATTGCCTTTGATATATTCTATTCCTAAAAAAATACATTTCATTTATGTGATAGTTCCAGAGCAAAAGAGATGCTAGGGATGCCTTAAATGGTACAATTACATGTTTCATTTCACCACAATCAATCTGCAGTTATATGACTTATAATTCCTTTCATTCCACCACACTTAATGAGATCCCTCACAAGCCCTCATGTATCACATCGTGCAGAGAAGTTAACCACAACCCATTTTTCTATTTTAGTTGGCTTGACAATTTTCTGGAGAAAAAAAAATCAATTATTAGAAAATACAAATTCTTTTTTTATGAAATTATGGCCATAGCTTCTCTTGGACTATCCAACCCTCTGGCCACATAACCCACCTGATTAGAAGTTAAAATTCCAATGTTATCACTGCAAATTGTTGTAGCAAATATATCAAAGTACATATAGCTGGCAAGAAAATCAAATGATAACCTTATAGTAAAATACGAGGTGCACACAGAATAACATGACCAAAAATTCTCTTCAAACAAACAGAAAATACAGGAAAGTATAAAAAAGTTAGGAAAAAGAAAACAAATTAAGCATCAGCTGAGTCTTCATTCCCTCCACGCAAAGTTATGCTTGACTCTGTCCAAGAATCAAATGGAATTATGGATTGAAGAAGAAAACCCATTCGAAAAATTTCAGAAAAATTAACATAACTCCTGACAACCAAAAGGGCTCTTAAATCAATAAAAAAAAATACAAAGAGAACCCAAGAATCATAAAATAAAATAAATTTGGGGGTAAAACCCAAAGGGTTAATAATATTTACAAACCCGAGCCCTTGTTCAAGCTCTCAAGCTCAAATTGATCCTATTGGGTAATCCTCTATTTGCATGAAAGACAAGCTTTTTACCTTGAAACTCAGAAGAAGAGGACCAACATCTTGTAGGTGCAAGCATTGAGCATCAGGTCCCACTTCTTGACAAGCGAAACGCAGCGTTCCAAGTCCTTGTCGGCGCCGAAGAACCCAACAAGGATGTTGACGGTGGAGATGGAGTCGCGGACAGCACAGCGGTCGATGTCATGGAGGAGCGCGCACGCCTAGTCGAATCACACGGGGTTGGTGGATTTGGAGAGGATGAAGAAGAGGCGGTTGTAGGTGGAGGACTCGTGGCAGAAGCTAGGGTTTAGGAAGGGAAAATTTGGAAGACTCGGAGGGCGAGGGAGGGGTGTTTGAGGGCCTTGAGGATTTCAAAGCCTTCGAGAGGGGAGAGGGGTGAGGGAGAGGGAGAGGGAGGAGAGGTAATAACAGATGTCGAAGAAAGGGTGGAAAGGGTGGTGGAGGGGGAAGGTACACGGAGACTTAGAGAGAGAATGAGAAAAGGGAAACAACATATTAAAATTACTCAGACGAAGACCGTTTTATATGATACTCGTAGTTGTGAAGAAAGCTACTGAACAACCACAAGGGTTGCAATAAAAAATGTCGTTGTATTGACGTTTCAAAGACGGTTATTTGACAACTGTCTTTGAACTTGCAAACTTATTTACAAAATTGTCACCGCACTCCAACCGATGACGGTTATCCTACACCGACTTAAAACACGCGTCTTAAAAGACCATTTTTGTAGCAGTGCTAATTATTAAACATATGACATAATTAATACATATATATTTATATTTTATATTACTTATATTGATTTGTGTGATTTAATTATTGACCTACTTGTTCGATCGGGTTGATAAATGGTCTAGTTTTTAAAACTATAGTGCTTAGTGTAGGATTTTTTTTTCATGCTTAGTATAGGAGGATTAGCACACATCACTAACAACCCATTGAATGTTTATAATACAAACATTTCTTATGCGTATGATATAACAATGAAGTAAGCTATTGATAATTTTGGTTAAACACAACTTATTTTAAAGAATAATTTGTAAGGGAAATTAAGAGAATCAATTGATGCACAATGACACTTCTTGTGTTTTGACGTTTCAGGAATTGATCTTTATATTGTATTGTATGGAATGAGATGCAAATTTAATTTGTTGAACACACATATTTTATGTGCAAGAGCAAAAGGGTATGCACATCCACACTTCTTGTGTTTTTACGTTTTAGGAATTGATCTTTGTATTGTATGGAATGAGACGCAAATTTAATGTCGTTGAACAAACATATTTTATGTGCAAGAGCTAAGGTTAGTGCATAAAATAGTAAGTTCAATATTCTGGTTATAATTATAATATTATATATAATGCGCTTCGATTCTTTGTGAAGACCTTAAATTATTCTACCAGCAATTTATGTGGGTATTTCTTGTTGTATGCTAACCTTGTAGGCTTCATTCGTAAGCAAGTAATATCATATGCCCTCATACTCATAACCTTTGTGAAGCAAAGAAGTGTAATTCAAATGTTTTTTTCAAAGCTTCTTCACCATCCCTTATGCTATTCAGTAGTGGCAAGACTTTATAGGCATTATTTGGCTCAAAACTATTAATCAAACAAACATCAATTTCCCTATTTATTTTTCCAAGATGAAACAGCTTTTTCCATATCTCAAGTGCAGTTCAAACAAACAATAAAAGAAAACTTAAGGTTATTTGAGTTGCACTTACTGCAAATGGTGCACTTAATGACGGATATTCAAAGTCGGTTGTCGTGAAACCGATGTTGTTTGTGGTGTGGTGGCGTTTTTGTAATTAAAATGAACATTTCAAAGTCGGTTTTTACGAAATCGTCTTTGTATGTTCAAAACGACAACAGTTTTGATTTAACCGTCTTAGTTTTTGAAGAACAACAACGTTTCGCTTCCTGGATCTTGTCTTTCTCTCTCATCAGATCCGCTATTTCAAAATTTGAATCATAGGACCTAACAAAGCATGAGTCTCACTATTTTGATTGCTTTTATCTTTCACCGTTTCGGTTCTTTTCTCTCTCTCACCATTTTACTTCCCTTCTTTATACCCCTTTTCCATTTCTCTGTCTTCTCCATCATCCTCCTCACACCGTCACTACCACCACAACGACCTCCTTCTCCCCCACGTCCTTCCATTGCTGCACAACACCGGCCATCCGCGATGAAGAGGCTCCTGATCGTCCTCTACCTGTGACACAACTGCGTGGCTGAGCGGCGGAGGAAACAGAGTGCCGTATCTGCGTCGGGGCATTTGCCGACGACGACAAGTTGAAGGTTCTTCCAATATATCAATGGACTCTTCCAACCTTCATTGGACTCCATTTGCCCTATTGGGTTACAGTGTGCCACTGAAATCTCTGCTCTTCTCTCTCCTCCGTCTCCTCTTCTAGTTCAGGTATTCTCTTCATTCATATTATATAATTTTCTCAACCCTTTTCATTTTGCTCTGCTATTGATTTTTCACTTTTCACTCTTCAGGAATATTATCACGGCTTTTTGTCTGCAAAAGGGTGCAGTGGTATCAAAGTCAAATAGGATGGCAACTTTGGAAAAGGTTTTATTTATTTAATTTTATTAAATCTATCATTTTGTTTATTGTAAAAGTCCTCTGTTACTCTTATTATAGATTGAATGAGAATGTAAAAATCCTCTATTAATCTTGTTTTAATATGTATTATAGTATGTGTTTTTCTACAATTGGAGAACTGTCGGTTTATATGCAGACATGGACTTCAAAGAGGGGGAACTGGTTCTGAAGGACCCCATGCTTGCTGGAGCTCAGCATCCCCTCAACAAGGTTTGTTTTTAGTTTTTGTTCTTGTGTAGCCATATTAAACCCTTTTTCTCCTTTCTCTTATATTCTACCTTGTTTTGCAGATTAATTGTTTGGTGTGTAGCTTCTGCTTTCATTTTATTGGTTCCATAGATTCAAATTGGAAGGAGGCTTTATAAAACTGTACAGTCCAAAATAGTAAAATGACACATGGCCATATCATAAAGGTCATCGTACACGTGGATACCCTCCACGTCAGCACCACTATTGTAATATCACTAAATTTAATTAAGGTAATTTAGGTGATATTTGCGTAATTAAACAGATTTACGAAAGTAAGGGCAATTTGGTCTTTCGGAGATACGGGTGCAGTTAGTAATTGCTGAATGCAGACCCCGTAATTGCTGAACATACCCCCGTAATTGATGAACGCACCCCCGTTTCGTGTTAAAAGGAGGCAGCTACGTTTTCTGCCTATTTCCTTCTTCCTTTTCCTGCTTTTCTGGTTCCTCCTTCATCCCAAGCTCTCCCCTTGCAATTTCCACTTGATTAGTGGCCGAAATCATAAAACAAGCAAGGAAGAAAGCCTTTTTCCTTGTTTTCTTGTTGTTTTGAGCCTTGGGTGTTGGTAATTTGACAAGAAGAGTGGGTTTGGATTCTGTCCATTTTCATTCAGCACCGTTGAACCACAATTGG
>PYAF01001239.1:146717-158880 GCA_007407185.1 Glycine tomentella | reverse complement strand
TAGTTTTTACGTTTTCTGCCTATGTTATATGTTATGTTATCTGGATCAGTAGGGGGTTTGGTTATGATGTTTAGTATGTGGTTTTTAATTCCATGCATAATGAAATCAAGAAATTCGATTCTTTCGCTTCCGCACTGCGTTTAGTTAACGCTGATAGCGCGCTTATGATATTATTAATGATAACACGTCCGGGGTGTTATGCTTATTCAGCCTCCAAGTGTCAACCCGAACATACGTGTTCGGGTTCCGTATCAGCATTGATATAGGAGTACGGACGTCAAACTTCTACAGAAGCATGAACACCAATAATATTATCTTCTTATTAACAACATATCTACTATGCTAGGATATTCAAATAGGTGCAACCACCTTATCCTATCCCAACAAGTTATCTACTAGTTGTTACTGATCTACAAGTAACAATATATCAATAAGGAACACATTATCTTCTATTTGAAATTAGATAACTGCCTGCTATCATCTGTTATTATTATCTTATCAACATATTATCAATAAGCAAAGGCCCATGGCCCATACTCCATGCTATAAATACAGCCTTACAGGTTTTCTCTGAACATACTGAATTACACACTTGAGTACCTACTCGAATACTCATATTCTTACTCATTCTCTACATCATATATTGGGTTCTCACACTCAGTTATTCTTTAACAATTGATGTATTTACTTGAGCGTCAGAGTGTTTTTCCTTTGTTATGTAGGCCCTTCCTCTAAGGAAAGCATACTCACTTCCCGACGCTACAGAATTTGGAGTCCACTTAGGACACTCTAGCTCACACGTGGAATTTCCAGATTTTGGTAAGAACATTTGGCGTCCATTGTGGGGCCCAGGTAAAACTTACCTTGCTGCCTCGCCTCCCCGAAAATCATCGGCATACGTCCATGGTCAGTACACGCTCCAGCGTTAGACGCGACACCCTTGTCAATGTGTCTAACCCCCCGCAAACTACCATGACGAACGTCGACACCATGCAACAACTCCAGAACCGTAAAGCAGATATGGAACACAAATACTAGGAAGAGATCCAACAGTTGAAAGCTGACCGTGATCACCAGGAAGCTCGAGCGAGACAACCTCGGGTGGACAAGCGCACTCCCACCACCAGAGACGAACAAACGCAAAGCAAATCGCATCCTCAACAACCCCCACAGGCTCGACAAACTATTGACCCTCCAAGTATTCGCAGTTTAACACAAGGCTACCAACCAGAGAGGCACAACGCACGACGTAACCCTCTTACTGACAGCATCAAAAAAGTCGATGTTCCGTTTGGTTTGAAACCTCTACATTTAGAGAGGTATGATGACACCACCGACCACGATGAACATCTCGATGCCTTCCTATACAGGCAAATCTTTATACAAACAATCATGCCATATTATGTCGGGTGTTCCCTACATCTCTGAAGGGGGCAGCCCTAACATTGTATGGTAGCCTCCCTGAAAGGTCCATCGATAGTTTCGACACCCTTGTCGAGAAATTCAGCGTACAATATGCAACCAGACGAACTCATAGGCTGACATCCGCTGCACTAGCAACTTTGCGCCAAGCAGACGATGAACCTCTCCGCAAGTTCATGGAACGATTTGGACAACTGACTGTCTAGATTCGAAACCTCAATCCTGAGGTAGCACTGCATTCCATGATGCTGGCCCTTCGACCCGACAAATTCGTAGACGGTCTATGCAAGAAACCTTCTTCCAGCATGGACGAAATACATGAAAGAGCCAAGGGCTACATTCAGATGGAAGAGATGTCGAAGTTCAGAAACAAAGTCCGACAGATTGGACAGAAGCGAGAGAAGCATGAGATATCTAACCGATTCGACTCTCACAAGGCCGACAAAAAGTGAAAGCTACAAAGGCCTCAACTTATCCCAAGAGTACCCAAGTTTGAAAGGTATACTCCCCTGACAGTCAATCAGACCACCATCATGGATGAAGCCTTCAATATGGAGGTACAGGTGACTTTTCCGGGTCCCCACGAAGTTCGGAAAAAATCCTAATAAATGTTGTCACTACCATCGCGGCATAGGCCACAATACAAATGACTGTCTGACATTGAAAGATAAGATAAAAGAACTTATCCAAGCTGGACACTTATCATGGTTTGTAAAAAGACCTGATAATTCTCCAAGAGAAAACAGATAGGAAGGGCGACAGGGAGACCGATCCAGAAACAGAGACAACGACAAAAGAAGAGACGATGCAGAAGTTCGAGGGAGGCAGCGACAACCGCAACCTAGAAGCGAACGTCAACCCCCTCATCAGCAAAAAGAGGAGCCCACTCAACATATTCGCGGTGTAATCCATACTATCGCAGGCGAGTTCTCATATGGAGGATCCTCTAGCCAATCTCGAAAGATACACTTGCATACCATACGAGACATAGACATAAACTGTGTCAATGTTTCTCCATTACAAAGTCTACCTCCCATTACTTTCACCAATACATATTTTGAGGGAATCAATCATGTCAACCAAGACGACCCTATGGTTGTTTCTCTCATAATTGCCAATTCCAAGGTGACAAAAGTACTCATTGATCAAGGTACCTTCGCTGATGTCCTATATCTAAAGACTTTCCAGAAGTTGGAGATCTCATAAAGCTCTATACAGCCTTATCTAGATCCATTACTCGGCTTCGCAGGAGAAAGGGTAGAAACCTTGGGCTATGTTGACCTAATGACCACTTTTGGTCAGGGTTCTTTATCAAGGAGCTTTACTATCAGGTACCACATTGTGAATGCCAATACATCCTACCTTACCATGATAAGCAGGAAAACGTTGAACGAGTTGGGGGCTATCGTCTCTACCCCCCACTTGAAGATGAAATTTCCTACCGTGACAGGAGAAATCGTCACTATAAAGGCAGATCAAAAGCAAGCTAGACAATGTTATGTCGAAAGCCTTAAAGTGGTACCATATCCTCTCAACAGACAGTCAGATAGACATCGTACCACTTCGGGGGGTACTACCCAGGTAATGAATATTGACAGAGAATCTTTCCCTTATACATTGACAGTATACACAGCTCGCCATGATGAAACCTTCGTCGTGCATCCACACGATGATAATATCAACAAAGGACCAAAACCGATCGAAGAACTAGTCAAGTTGTAACTCGTGCCCAAACCCGGACAGTGTACACAGCTTAGCAAAGAGCTTACCAATCATGAGTACAGGCACATAACAGACGTGATCCGCAGAAATGCATCTCTATTCGCTTGGCAGCCATCCGACATTCTAGGTATTGATCCTAATATCATCTGCCACAAACTGGCCATATGCCCACAGGTCAAGCCGGTGGCACAGAAAAAGCGAAACATAGGAGAAGAAAGACGAAAGACCGTGAAAGTAAATGTAGACAAACTACTTAAAGCTAATTCTATCAGAGAAGTCAGGTACTCTACCTGGCTTGCCAACGTTGTCATGGTTAAAAAAGGAAGTGGAAAGTGGCCTTTGTGCACAGGTTTCACAGACCTCAACAAGGCATGTCCAAAGGACGCATATCCACTACCCAACATCAACAGACTAGTCGATGGAGTGCCTGGATTTCATATCTTAAGCTTCCTGGACGCATATTCTGGTTATAATCAAATTAGAATGCATGCTCCGGATGAAGAAAAGACGACCTTCATTACTGAAGATGCCAACTACTGCTACAGAGTTATGCCCTTTGGCCTCAAGAATGCAGGAGCTATATATCAGCGACTAATGGATAGCATATTCAGAAAGCAGATTGGACGCAACGTCGAGGTATACATAGATGACATGGTCATCAAATCTCAAAGTGTAGCCCAACATGTGGCAGACCTCGAAAAGATATTCGGTGAAGTTCGGAAGTATGACATGCGTCTCAATCCTGAAAAATGCACATTTAGGCCAGGCAGTGGCAAATTCCTTGGTTTCATGATCACACACCGAGAATCGAAGCCAACCCGAACAAATGCTCAGCCATCCTACAGATGCATAGTCCGTCCAGCGTCAACGAAGTTTAGAAACTGAATAAAAGATTAGCGGCCTTATCAAGATTCATTCTGAAACTTGCCAAGAAAGCTAAGCCTTCCTATAAGCTGCTCAACAAGACAGAGCCATTCCTATGGGATGACACCTGCCAGCAAGCATTCGAGGAATTCAAAAAGATAATAGCTGCGCCACCTGTCTTGAGTCGACCTTGACAGGGAGCACCATTGCTCTTGTACCTCTCAGTTGCGGATGAAGCCGTCAGCTCAGCACTCGTCCAAGAAGAAGGGAAACATCAATTCCTTATCTACTTCACTAGCAACATGCTACATGACGTCTAAAAGTGCTATCAAATGATTGAAAATATATCCTTGGCACTGGTCACCTCCGCTAGGCGCCTTCGACCTTATTTCCAAAATCACCAAGTGATAGTTAAGACTAACTATCCAATCAAATAGGTATTGCAGAAAACAGAACTAGTAGGTAAGATGGTAGCATGGTCAGTCAAACTGTCGGAATTCGACATTCAATATGAACCACGCGGCCCCATGAAGATACAATTCATGTCGGACTTCCTAGCAGAGTTTGCAGGAAACGACAAATCCACCCAGATTGGTGGAACCTTTAAGTGGACGGAGCATCCAACATACAAGGAAGTGGAGCAGGCATCATTCTTGAAGGACCCAACCATGTCTCACTTGAGCAAGCTCTCAAGCTTAACTTCAAACTTCAAACAATCAAGCTGAGTACGAGACACTCACAGCAGGACTCAAACTCACAAAAGAGGTCGGGGCTTAATGTCTAAGATGCTACTCCGACTCACAGCTTGTCCAAGGTCAGATATCAGACAGGTATCAAACCAAAGAGGCCATACTCCTCCAATACTACCACTTGGCCAAAACACTCATTGACAATTTTGATTGCTTTGAGATGTATGACATACCTCGAGAAAGTAATACCAGGGCCGACTTGCTATCCAAACTGGCCAATACCAAAAAGACCGGGCACCTTAAACAATCATCCAACAAACACTTCAAAAACCCACCATTGACACCCAGAGGTAATGGCTATTGAATTGGAGGAGGTCAATTGGATGACCCTTACAGAGACTTTCTCTGTAAAGGGAACGCTTCATAAAGGGAACGCTCCCAGCAGATGAAAATGAGGCCCAACGCCTGAGGAGGAAAGCCAACTACTACATCATCATCGACGGTGAGTTATTCAAAAGAGGGCTGACGACATCTCTACTCAAATGCCTGGACAACTTACAGGATGACTACGTCCTGAGAGAGCTCCATAAAGGGATCTGTGGACTCCATACAGGAGGATGCTCCCTAGCCACTAAAGTAGTACGAGCAGGATACTACTAGCCAATCCTCAGGACGGACGCCTTCAACTTTGCACCTAAATGCAAAAGGTGTTAGGAGTTTGCGGACATTCCACAGATTCCCCCTGATAACCTTCACACTATTTCTTCTCCATGACCCTTCACTATGTAGGGCATGGACATCTTGGGACCATTTCCTAGAGCTCCAGGGGAAATCAAGTTCCTATTGGTGGCAATCAACTACTTAACCAAATAGATCAAGGCAAAGCCACTACGAGAGATAACAGCCAGTGAGGTCGAAATCTTCACATGGAAAAATCACATATGCAGGTATGGTCTACCCTATGTTGTTGTTACTGATAACGATATGCAATTCAAGACACTGAACTACGAGGATTTCCTCACACAACTAGGCGTCAAACACCTAGTCACTTTTGTAGAACACCCACAGACCAATGGCCAGGTGGAGGCAGCCATTAAAGTCATACTACGAGCCCTTCACACTAGACTAGACAAGTCCAAAGGTCTCTGGAAGGAGGAGCTCCCCAGCATATTATGGGCTTACCATTGCACACCTCAAAGCACTATAAAGGAAACCCCTTTTCGCCTCACGTATGGTACTGATGTCACGATACCTGTCGAGCTTGGGGAATCTTCGTCTAGAAGGATACTTTGTCAAGAACAGTGCAATGAGGACAACATGAAAGTTGAACTGGAGACTAGCAAAGAACTCAGAGACATAGCCAGAATCAAAGAAGAAGCGACCAAGCTCCGCAGGACATGAAGATATAACTCCAAAGTTCAACCTCAAAATTTCCAACCAGACGACCTAGTCTGGCGTGTCCGAGGTGAACCTCGAAAGGATCCCTGTGCAGGGAAGCTAGGACCAAACTGGGAAGGCCTGTTCAGAGTGATCACCAACCTGGACAATGGCGCCTACAAGCTACAGGAACTTAATGGCAAAGACATTCCAAGAAATTGGAATGCTACCCATTTAAAGTTCTACTTCAGCTAAGAAGATTAAGGCCGGACGACGTACTCTTTTTCCTATTCAAGTCCTTTTTCCAATTTGGGTTTTTCAATTGAAAGGTTTCAATAAGGCCCATCCGATGAATAAAGGAGGAAATATGTACATTAAAAGCTACATTAATAAAACATATATCCTTTATCCTATGACTCACATCACTGTTATAGGATTGTGACTAATTTCAGGAACTACAGCCATATCATTCTCCCAGGTCCAGCTTCGACAAAAACCCAGGATCATGTCCGGGTACTTGTCATAGTCCAACCTTGAAAAATTCAACAAAAATCTAGGGCAGACACATCCTAGTACTCTACAAAGGTTCATAAACCCAAGCTCTGGTAGGCCGTCAAGGCTCATAATCCCAAGTCTTGGTATACCTCAACCCAAGATAAGCTCTGGGTACTCTACAAAGGTTCGTAATTCCCGTTGTGGGGTAGACATTTAAAGTATAAGAACCAAGGTAAATCCTTGGAAGAAGGTTCGTAATTCCCGTTGTGGGGTCCTTAAAAATCCAAGACCCAAGGAAATCCCTTGGAAGAAGACTCGTAATTCCCATTACGGGGTAGATCTTAAAAGGTTCATAATTCCCGTTGTGGGGTAGACCTTAAAAGTCCAAGACGCAAGGTAAATCCTTGGAAGAAGATTCGAAATTCCCATTACAGGATAGATCTTAAAAGGTTCGTAATTCCTGTTGTGGGGTAGACCTTAAAAGTCCAAGAACCAAGGTAAATCCTTGGAAGAAGATTCGTAATTCCCATTACGGGGTATGTCTTAAAAGGTTCGTAATTTCCGTTGTGGGGTAGACCTTAAAAGTCCAAGACCCATGGAAATCCCTTGGAAGAAGATTCGTAATTCCCATTATAGAGTAGATCTTAAAAGGTTTATAATTCCCGTTGTGGGGTAGACCTTAAAAGTCCAAGACCCAAGGAAATCTCTTAGAAGAAGATTCATAATTCTCATTACGGGGTAGTTCTTAAAGGTTCATAATTCCTATTGTGGGATAGACCTTAAAAGTCCAAGACCAAGGGAAATCCTTTGTAAGAAGATTCGTAATTCCCATTACGGGGTAGATCTTAAAAGGTTCGTAATTCCCATTACAGGGCAGACCTTAAAAGGTTCATAATTCCCGTTGTGGGGTATGAAAATAAAGGAAATACTCACAATAACCAAGAGGGGGGTGAATTGGTTAAACCTTGATATTTTAAAATTAATTCAAATCAGAGTTTAAAGATCTTTATCACTTTCAAAACCAAGAAATCTTTTTACTCAATCAAATAGCTCAGCCCCTTGGAATCAATTTGCTTAAAACAGAACTTGTTGAACAGTGAATATGAAACAAAGAATCAATGAACAACAAAAGTAATAGAGATAGAGAAACAACACACAAGCAATTTATACTGGTTCACTTCACAACTGAAGCTACATCCAGTTTCTTCTAATCAACAATAGATTAGAGTTCCACTATTATAAATCTTGTTCTTACAAGCTTATTACAAAACCTCCCCTTTATCAACCCTAGATAAAGAATAGAAATCTAAAACCCTATTAGAATTCTAAGGAGCAAGAACCACAAAACACTACTCTGTTCTTTAACCAGAGAACCCTTCTCTAGACCCAAGCAATAAGAACCCACTTACAATAGCAATTATAACAAAAATTGAAAAATGAATTTACACACAAAGATTAAGGAGAGAGACAACCTGGTGATCCAGTGAATGTAATGCATATGAGTTACCAAGTCAGGTTGAATATCAAAACAAAATCAGCACATGTTTTTCCTTAACCTTGAAAAGTTTCTTGCTCAAGATTCATTCAAAGACCCATGAATGATTTGAAAGAAGCAAGAAGTAATAGAACCCAGAAAATCACTTTAAGAGAGTTTAGAAAGCTTGCGTATAATCAGAAATACGAATGAAAAAAGTTCTGTCACAAGCCAAGCCTTCAAATTTATTTATAACAGATTTTGTAACTAACAGTAATCGATTAAACGCGCCAGATAATTGATTAAATTATCACTTAATCGATTAATCTGTTCAAGAAGGTTTATGGGTTTCAGCAACAAGCAAAATAATTGATTATCTCGAGCTGTAATCGATTAAACCAGGAAGTTAAATTTCACAAAATGAACTGTGTAATCGATTATGAGTTTTGGTAATCGATTAAGTCAGAAGATAAGGATTTTCAAAATGAACTATGTAATCAATTACAAATGATGCTAATCGATTATTCCAGCAAACCTTAAAAACTGATTTCAACTATGTAGTCGATTACACTATATCAGTAATCGATTAAAACATTTAACAAAGCAGTGTCAGTTTTAATCAAAGGTCAAATAATCGATTAATCCGATAGGTAATCAATTAAATTGTTTATGAAGGTTTTTCCAGATAGAACGAAGAACAAAGTAATCGATTATATTACTTAACTAATCGATTAAAGCAGTAAGAAATTCATTTTTCCAAAAACTTTTTAATCAAATTAAAACCTTAACCAAAAGAATAAAAGCGTTGATGTTTTAGTGAAAATCATTTAAGCTTATTAATGGATGAATGAATGAATGCATGGATCAATCAAATTGTCTTTCTCTTACACTTGAATTATGATTTAAGCTTAATAAAAGCTTTGATGTTTTAGTGAAAATCATTTAAGCTTACTAAACTTCAAGGCACTTCAAGCATGTTGAAAGCTCAAAACACATTCTTAAATCAAAGTCTTTCACTCTTCATGATTCCCCCCTATATCCAACAGGGTAGACCTTACTGAAGACCAAAAGTAACAGGTTCATAAACCCAAGCTCTTGTAGACCGTCAAGGTTCATAAACCCAAGCCTTGGTCTACCTTCACTTTCAAAGGTTCATAAACCCAAGCTCTGGTAGACCGTCAAGGTTCATAAACCCAAGCTTTGGTCGACCTTCACTTTTAAAGATTCATAAACCCAAGCTCTGGTAGACCGTCAAGGTTCATAAACCCGAGCTCTGGTAGACCATCAAGGTTCATAAATCCAAGCCTTGGTCAACCTCTAAAAACCCAAGACGGACACATCACTAGTACATCTGCAACGACATAGAGAATCCAAGATCAGCTCTTCGAACTACCAACCAAGACCACACTTGGGAAATCTCTACAAAATCTAGCATGGACAACACCACTAGTACCAAGACCGACAAAACATGAGGTACAACTATGTCTACCCTCAGCATATGTTATTGTTAGTATATTATGTCGTTGCAGGGATAAAAGTTCTCAGGAACATAAAGACCAAGATATATACTTGGCACAAAGACCAGGGTCCACCCTAGGTCTCCCAAAATCCAAGAAAACCCTCTTGGTATCAATACACACTATGGAATCCTAATATGGAGACGCCTAGCAGTCAGCAGATGTCGACAAGAATTAATGTAACACCTTCATATTTTCATATATATGTGGATTTTCTGTAAGTATGCATTCCTAGATAGAATGACAAAAATACCCTTGAACATTTTGAAAATGACACAAATGTCCCTTTTGAAAAGACACAAATGCTCCTGGACATTTTGCAAAATGACCAAAATACCCTTTGGCCCTGATAAAGCCATATAGCCTCAGTAATGCTATAAACATTTGACAAAAATATAGTATGTTTTTAGATAAGGGATTATTAACATTGTTCATAAAGAAAAACCATGAAATAGAATTTTTAGAAATTTTGGAAAATATTTCAAAAAGAATTTAATCTAGACTAATCTGAGTTTCATAAAAACACAGAAAAAGAAAAGATTCAATCTGTGAAATTTTCTCTTAATTATGAGAAGAATAGATTCTTTAATAAAGTAGTCTAGACATTTTGTTAAGTAAAAACAAAGTAAACCAATGAGAAATTAGATAAAAATATTAAAAGAAAGTTATGTGACATCTTAAAAATGTAACCAAACTTAAATTAGTTCCAAAAGATTTCTAGAATTTTATTTCTATAAAACCAATTAGAATTAAGCTTCCATAAATTATAGAAGCAATGTTATTTAATTTCAAGACATAAATCAATTTCAATAGAACATTAAAATCTCTAAAATCTTAGCCATTCAAGCCATTATGTGAAATTTGTAAAATTGCAACATATTTGCTCCAAAAATCCAATATGGCCGTGGAGTTACAAGAAGAAGGAAGAAAGCTTTAGAAAAATCAAGAACAAAGACACTTGTATGGTTAAGAAGCCATGTAACATGCCATTGGACCATTTGGAAAGCTAGGTTATAAATGCTTAAGAGATATTTGTAGCAAATTTTATTTTGTCTCCTTTGGTAAAACACGTGGATATTTATAGACATTATTTCAAAGATCCCAACGGTCAAGATTTACATATGTGAGATAGGATTATATCTTTAAAATTTTAAGAAGATCCAACGGTTAACGAATCCAAAATCAATATTTTGCTAAAATAGGTTTTGAGAATGAAGAAAAACACGAAAATTCTCTAAAACCTAGTAAAAAGAAGAATATTGGTAAAACTTTCCCTAGAAGCCTAGCAATCCACGTGGGAATGAAGAAGAATGTGGAAATTGGATACTTGTATGGTGGAAAAGCCTTAGCCAATGAAAATAAACCAAATAGAAAGCAAAGTAATCATAAGATTAGAGATTTTTCTAGCAAAGCCACTTTATCTAGCCTATAAATAGGAGTGGTGGGGACCAAATGAAGGCAATTACACTTGAAGCAACCTACTTCATTCTTACATCCCTTTCACTAAAATTCCAAAGCAAACCAAGGCCCACAACCCTTGAAATTCACGTGAAAAAGCTAGGAAGTCTTGGAAACTAGTTGCTAAAATTCCAACTTAAGAAAGCAAGGTATGGGGAAGTACTATGATAACCATGGTTTAGATATTCTTTATGTTAGATTCCCATTTATTTTTATAAGAATTAAAGCTTTGAATACCATGTGTTTGATGAAATGCCTCCAAGAATAAGTAATGGTACATGAATGATGCTTTGGCTAAGTAACTTGAAATAATGGTTATAATGAATAACTTGAATCTAATCTAATAAGAAAGGGAATTAAATAACTTAATCCTTGAATATTATGACTTTGTTTCAATGAAATACTTGTTTTGATGTTTTACTAAAGTTTGCATGTTATTTTGTTACTTACTTGATATTTTATTAGAGTTTGTATGTTGTATATCAATTGGATGTTCTTATTAAAGTTTATATGATGAGTATGTTCTACTAATTATTCTATGAAGTCCACGTGTTATTGAAATTTTATATGGATTGTTATGAAATCCATGTGTTGCTGAGTGTTTCTACCATGTGTTGCTGAGTGTTTCTATATGGAGTGGAGTTCTGGACTGGAATCTATGTTGAATATAAGAAATAAATTGGAGATTAATGGTGAAGAGAAAATAAAAAATAAAAGCAAGTCATTGCATATTTCATCTACATTTAATTACCTCAGAGAGGAGGTAATGGAGTGACCTCAAGAGGAGGTGTGTCAGATAGCTAAACTGAGTCCACGCGTTCAAAGGAGTTATGAACTAGGGGGTAGTTGAGACAGTGAGGACAACACCACCATGATGATCACATAAGTGGAGGTGACATTCCTATGCGCCACTGGGCTACCCTGACTGGATGGATAAGTTCGTTCCACTAAGAGAGGGTGGGGCTATCTGGACTATGGCCATGTGATGAGAATCTGAGATCTCAGTCATGCATCATTCTAATCAAGAAATCATGCATATGTTATGTATTCTGTTATGTATTTATTATATATTTTTATTTCGACATATTATTTTGTTTCACTATGAATCTGTTGTGTTTATCTAACTATGTTTATCATATACTTAT
>PYAF01001239.1:134460-146617 GCA_007407185.1 Glycine tomentella | reverse complement strand
CTAAATGGTGATGGAGAAGCTTGGATGATTGTGTTCTATGCTTGGTGTAATATTGATTCTAAGGCCATGTAAATTATTGAACTATTTTGGTTTATCTGTATTGGAACTATATTATGGTCTGTATCTGAATCATATTATGTAAAACTATGATGGACTGTATGTTACTTTATCTTGTACTTAAAGAATATTTAATGGTAACAACTTTCTTTAAAGTTTATTTTAATAATGAAGAAAAGCGATTTTTGAAAAATAAATTTTCTGTACAAAATAAGCGAAAAAAATTTTAGGCGTTACAATTAACATTGACCCACATAGTTATCAACAACTCTTGATAACCCATAATTCTCAAAATTGAGATCAGTTTGTGGTCAACCTCGTTTTCACCGACTTATCCACTAAGGAAACACGAGGTATTCCAAGCTTTACTTTGATGATTTCAATGCTTACAAATTCTATTGATGCAGGAATATGAGCTACAAAGAAACATCTTTGATATAAATGTCTAAGGTCATCTTGGCATGATAAACCCAAAAAACATTCTGGGTACTCTAACTCCTATGGAACCTCGACATGTAGTACCATAGGACCATTTTATTTTGCAGGAATAATTGTCTAAGGTCCGCCCTTAACATATCAGCAATACTTGGCGCATCTGGTGGGAATCTCGACAAAAGAGTCCATCCTTGACAATGCAAATTCAAGAAACAATCTTGATGTCCATGGTCAACCCTCGACATTTCCAAAGCCTAAGATACACTCTTAGCACAAATTGGAAGCGGGAACCTCGACAAGCAATACTACAAACTTAGTCATTTATGAACGCAGGAATCCAGCAAAAGTTCAAAAATTATGCTTGACACTGCAAACCCAAGTAATACTTTTGGCAACTCATTGGCTCTCAAGTCTCAGCAAGCAAAATGGGACATTTTCAATTACAGGGCCTTAATGTCTACACAAGTCAAGCGTATTACGGGTTACCAACACAAGCAAACAATCAGAAGATAAAAGATATACAAAAAAAAAAAAGACGCAGAAAAGTCAAAGCAAAAAGAGCATTTTCATTAAAATTGTTAAAGCTTTACAATGCCTTCACGACTAAAAAGCAAAAACAAAGAAAGAAACATAAAAGATGGCAGCCTACACTTCGGTCTTGTCATCTTCCCCTTCGGCAAATACTCTATCTTGAGTATGTCTGATCATCTTCGTTCTTGGCACACAAAGCGTCCAAGTCGCTAATCTACTCCTATGCCTTGGCGGCTCTAGTGAGACGATCTCCATGAGGTCTTGGTGAGACGATCTCCACAGAATAATGGTGAGGTGATCTCCATCTACTTCAACAGAGATATTGAGGATGAGCTTCTGCACTTTTATCTCCCTCATTGGAATGGAGACTTCCTGCAGAACACCTTCCTTTGCGCGAATGGCTGAAACAGCTGGTGACGACCTAACACAGGGACTGTGATGCACGTGAAAGGAAGCTCTAGCACTTCCAGGGCTATTTTGTCTCATGTTCCTCGAAAAAGAAGCAAGGATGATAATAAGCGGTAGAAACTCATCCTCTTTTACCTACCGACGAAGACGAGAAGTCCCTTCGCCGGCTTGACGAGAATGGGTCCTCCTCCTAGAAGAGAAGTATTCCTCAGAGGCACCTCCATGAGTGTCCTCCTCAGAGGAGTCACCGATGGAGATCACATTGCGCATAACGCGCTGCTCAACAGAGCCTCCAGAGTAACTACCTCCATACCCAAAGCAGAATCAGAAATGGGTGACTCAGACATTTTTAGAAGAAAACTTGAGAAAAAGAGTGAAGAAGAAGATTCAAGAGAGCAAGGACACATCTGAAATAGAAATGGTGAAATCCCATCTACTTAAAGGGGAAGGAGGCTCAACGGTTAATGGCAGGATTCCAAAACATCCCCTAGAAGCCCACATCGTGATTGACCGCATTCACCCACTATCGCACGATCTCACCCATTACTGTACGATCTCCAAAAACATGGACAATCCTTAAGTGACACGTGTGCATGGGTAAGGGGCATGGGCGGCACACTACTGCCCGCATTAATGAGGGCACAAACCTCGTTTCTAAAGATCACATCAAATAGTCATAGTTTGATAGAAATTCATCATCATCGACGCCTCACCTGCCAAGTTCAGACTTATCCAATAAAGTCAAAAAGTCTATATTGGGAAATCCAATATTCACAACCTAGATTCAGGTTCATAAATCCAAACTAAATTTAAAGTTTTGGTTGACCTACTGAAGTTGTCAACCACGACACACTATGTCCACACTCGGGGGTTGACAGTACTTATTATACTATTATGTCATCGGACATCATGTATTAATGCTCTTTCACCCTCTTTCGTCCATAAATTGGCTCAGAGGCTAGGGGGCTTATGTACAGTCAAAAATAGTAAAATGATGCATGACCATATCATAAAGGTCACCGAACATGTGGATACCCTCAACTTCAGCACTGCTACGTTAATAGGTGCTTATTCAGCCTCCAAGTGTCAACCGGACATACGTGTCCAGGTTCCGTATCAGCATTGCTACAAGAGTGCGGACGTCAACCTTCTACAGGAGCACGGACACCAACAATATTATCTTCTTATTAACAACATATCTACTATGCTAGGATATTCAAATAGGTGCAACCACCTTATCATATCCCAAAAAGTTATCTACTAGTTGTTAGTTATCTACAAGTAACAATATATTAATAAGGTACATGTTATCTTCTATTTAAAATTAGATAACGACCTGCTATTATCTGTTATAATTATCTTACCAACAGTTATCAATAAGCAAAGGTCCATGGCCAATACTCCACGCTATAAATATAGCCTTACAGGTTCTCTCTGAACACGCTGAATTACACACTTGAGTACCTACTTGAATACTCATATTCTTACTCATTCTCAACATCATATACTGGGTTCTCACACTCAGTTATTCTTTAACAATTGACATACTTACTTGAGCGTCAGAGTGTTTTTCCTTTGTTTTACAGTCCCCTCCTCTAAGCAAAGCCTACTCACTTCTCAGCGCTACAGAATTTGGAGTCCACTTAGGACACTCTAGCTCACACGTGGAATTTCCAGATTTTGGTAAGAACAAAAACTAAAGTTCTTTTCCCTGAAGGTGTTATGGAATCATTAAATGATTATCTGGCCTTTTGCGTTGGGATTTGGCTCCTAATCTTAGTCATTGATGAGAAATCAGCTGTTAATATTCCAATATATCAATGATTTGTTACACATGTGCACCTAACATGGACTCTTGATTTTCTTAACTGATATTAGTTACTTAACCCTCTAAACTGAATATTTCACTTTAGAGAAGCAGGATCCTAATGTACAGTATGGTGTTGAGTTATTTTATATTAACAATAATATAATGTTATGGGATTTTGCAAAGAAGGTTGGGTGGAAAACTAAAAGTTACCTTGAATTTTGATATGTTTAGGCTGAACAAGAAACAAATGAGGTTTATGCACAAATTACTCTAGTGTCGGAATCTAATATAAGGATGTAGTTGCCCCTTATGATTTTCAAAGTTATTTTACGGTCAACTTTAGATTAGATTTTTTTCTCCCATTGTTTAGATTTCTAATGGAACAAATATCTTAGCAAACTGAGGCTATGAACCCCGATCCGAGCCCTGCTGAACTTCCAAGGCTAAGAGTTCACTCCTTCTGCACAGTCTTAACTGCCTCTGATACAAGCACCCATGGTGGCTTCTCTGTCCTAAGGAAGCATGACACCAAATCTAGGTTGCCTTGTGATGTTTACTATCTCTTTGGTTTAACTTTTTATTGATTTAATTTTGGTTCCAACACCAATTGTAGGTTGCCTTGTGATGTTTACTAAAATCCATTTTATTTTTTGTCTCAAGAATTGGTTGCCAAGGATCTTCAGGGCTATGAATGGCACTTTAAGCATATATTTAGAGGTAAAGGCTGTGAGGAATTTTCATCTGGGTCCTTCTGGTTTGTGATTTGTGGTTTGTGGTTACAATCGATGTTGGGGGACAAACAATGAAAAATTACTGAATGGTGAGTCTTACATTGGGCTCAGACAAAAGAGGGCAACTGGACATTCTTTTGGTGTGTCAAACTATCCTTAATTAGGTTGTCAAACTATTTCTTTTGTGACTTGCTATAGGTTGTCTTTTGATGTGTCTCTATCCTTAATTTGGTTACATCTTCAGGCAATTAACAGAGTATATGTGTGACATTCTTTGCTGATACCGTTGTCTGATCAAATTTAAATAGCATTATTGTTTTACTTGTTCCTTTGTTTTTTTATAAAGCAAAGGTGACAGTGTGACAATCTAAGAAGGTTTAATCAATGATGGTTCGAGCTTTTCATATTCAAATCAGCATGCAGAAGTCTAAGTCTTTTCATTTCAGGAAGATGTTTGAGATCCCAGTGAAACTGATAGAGCCAATAGGTGGGGGAAAATGTATTCAAGAAGGTGTAAATAACTGTTAGGGGGGTGTTATTTGAACATAATTGTTGTAATCTGTATAACTAACGGTTTGTTAGTATAACTGATAAAGGGAAAGCTGTATATAGGGAAGGGCGATAACAGATTAGGGGGTACTCAGGAAAATAGGAGGCCAGTGACCTCGAATTCACTTGTACTCAGTGGAGAATACTCTCCAAGAAGCTAATAAACATTTCCTTTCTTTCTTTGAGCTTGTTCCAGTGTCTATCACTGGTATCAGAGCTCCGTTCTGGGGCGTGGGTACATTCATGGCAGCGAAAAGCAATATCAAGATGGAGATGCGCATGGAGGCACTGCAGAGAGCAGTGGAAGAGGCGCGGGAAGCAAGGGAAACAGACCGGGAGCTGTTGGAGGCTACTCGGGTTACGATAGAGGCCAATCGGGTCACGATGGAGACCCGATTGGGTGTAATCGAGCAAATCTTGCAGCAGATGGCGGCCCTGATGGAAATGCCGACGGCGGGTGCGAATCCGACCGCACAAGAGGGGCGACATAGGAACAGGGAGGAAGCAGAATTAGGAGCGCGTCAATTGAGACAGATTGAAATGCCCATTTTCACGGGAGAAGATCCGATGGGGTGGATTTCACGGATAGAGAGATATTTCAGATTACAGAAAATGAAAGAAGAGGAAAAACTGGAATTGATCTTGGTGGCTATGGAGGGAGAAGCTTTAGCTTGGTATCAATGGTGGGAAAGCTGGAGCTCGAGTCTGTCATGGGAAAATTTCAAAGCGGCGGTGATTCAAAGATTCCAGAGCACTAATCTTGGAAACCCCTTCCAAGCTTTGTTGTCTTTGAAACAAGAAGAATCGGTGGCAGCCTATATCGGACTCTTTGAGAAACACGTGGGAGTTGGTAAGGGATTAGGTGAAAATTTTTTAATGGAAGTGTTTTTGAAGGGGTTGAGAGAGGAGATTGGAACTGAAGTTAGGTTGCATGAACCTAAAAGCTTGCTGGACACAATGTTGAAGGCAAGACATGTTGAAGAAAAAAACAGAGTGCTGGATAAATTGCCAAAAACAGGGAAGTGGGTGACTCTTATAAACAAGCCTAATTTTTCGGTTCCAAGAAGTGGGAGGGAGTGACAGCCAGGAGGTGGAAAATTGATGGAGACAACTGGAGGACCCAAACCAGTAGGGGAGGGAACAATAAGGAAGAAAAGCTTTCAAAGATTATCTCCTTTGGAGGTAAATGAGAAGATGAGGAGGGGTGAGTGCTTCACTTGCAATGAAAAATACCATCCTACACACATCTGCAAAAATAAACAGCTTAAGGTGATGATTTTGGAGGAAGAGGGGGATGAGGAAGAGAATGGGAAGCAGGAGGATGATGAGGAAGAAGCAGGAGAGAAAGTGCATCAGTTGTCTTTGCACAGTATTGAGGGCTTTACTTCAAAAAAGTCACTCAAGCTATGGGGAAGTATTAAAAATAGAAGAGTGGTAGTGTTAATTGATTGTGGGGCCACGCATAATTTTGTTTCTATGCAGTTAGTAAGAGAATTAGGGCTGAAAGTCACTCCTACCAAAACATATTATGTGGAGGTAGGAGATGGACACAAGATAAGCTGTAGAGGGGTCTGTAATGCACTACAAATGGAGTTACAAGGGCTGCAGGTGGTGCACAATTGTTATTTGTTCGAGCTAGGGGGGCAGATGTGGTGTTGGGGGTAGAATGGTTAGCAAGTTTGGGAGAGGTAGAAGCCAACTTTGAAAAGCTAACATTGGCTGTGTGCAAAGCAAGAAAATTGTGTTAAAAGCTGAGCCTGAGTTGATCAAGGCTGCAATCAGCAGCAAATTGATCAGGTGTAATATGTTGGAAGCTGAGCAAGGATTTTTAATAGAGTTAAAATCTATGGAGGGTGAAGAGAAAGCAGAAAAAATACCTGAAGTGTTAAATCAGAGGATACAGCAGTTTGAAGAGGTTTTTAAGGAACCTCAAGGGCTGCCACCAGCCAGAGGAAAGGATCATGCTATTCATCTACAAGCTGGCAGTAAAATACCATGTTTAAAGCCTTATAAATACACTCACTACCAGAAGAATGAGATTGAGAAGCTGATAGGGGATATATTAGCTGCAAGAATTATTCAGACTAGCATCAACCCATTTGCTAGTCCTGTGATTTTAGTAAAAAAGAAGGATGGGAGTTGGAGGTTTTGTATGGACTATAGAGCTCTCAATAAGATCACAGTGCCAGACAAATTTCCTATGCCAGTTATTGAGAAGTTATTGGATGAAATTGGAGGAGCTGTATGGTTCTCAAAGCTTGATTTGAAGGCAGGGTACCACCAAATTCGAATGAGGGCAGAGGATGTGCAGAAAACAACATTCAGGACACACGAAGGGCATTATGAATTTCTGGTGATGCCCTTTGGTTTAACTAATGCACCTTCAACTTTTCAAGCACTTATGAATGAGGTATTAAAACCCTTTTTGAGGTAATTTGCTCTAGTATTTTTTGATGATATATTAGTATACAGCAGTAATTTGGAGGACCATGTTAGGCATGTGGAAGCTGTGTTGCAAGTTTTGCAGCAACAAGAATTATATGTTAATAAAAAGAAGTGTAATTTTGGCCAACAATCTTTAGAGTATTTGGGGCACATTATTTCAGCTGGAGGTGTAGAAGCTGACCCTAATAAACTAGCAGCTATGGCTAAGTGACCTAGACCTAAAGATGCAAAGGGATTGAGAGGATTTTTAGGCCTCACGGGATATTATAGAAGATTTGTTAAAGGATATGGAAAAATAGCTCAACCATTAAATGATATGCTGAAAAAGAATGGTTTTGTGTGGGAAGAAAAGACATTACAAGCCTTTGAGAATTTGAAGACAGCAATGCAGCAACTTCCTATCTTAGGAGTTCCTGATTTTTCAAAGCAGTTTGTGCTGGAGACAGATGCCTCTGGAAGTAGGTTAGGGGCAGTTTTACTACAAGAGGACAGACCTTTAGCCTTTTGGAGTAAAGCTTTATCTGAAAGAGGGAAATTGAAATCAGTATATGAAAGGGAGTTGATGGCAGTGGTACTGGCTGTTAAAAAGTGGAAACACTACTTGCTGGGAAGAAAATTCTGTATTAGAACTGACCAAAAAAGCTTGAAATTTCTGAATGAGCAAAAGTTATTAAGTGAAGAGCAATTCAAATGGGCTATCAAATTAATAGGGTATGATTTTGATATCCAATACAGGCCAGGAAAAGAGAATATTGTGGCTGATGCTCTGTCCAGACAGTTTGCGTTTGAGGCCATTTCAGTAGTGCAGGAGGAGGAATGGAATGATTGGGAGGAGGAGATGCAAGCTGACAGTCCAATGTATGAGATATTTCAGGGTTTAGTATCCAGAACAGCTGAGAAGAAGGGATACAACATTCATAAAGACAAGCTGTATTATAAAAACAGATTGGTATTAGCAAGGAATTCTGCTAGAATTCCTGTGATTTTAAAAGAGTTGCATGATTCTCCTATGGGAGGACATTCGGGATTTTTCAGAACATATAAAAGAGTAGCTGCAGTTTTATATTGGCAGGGCATGAAGAAGACTATAAGAGATTATGTAGCTGCTTGTGACATTTGTCAAAGAAATAAAGTCAGCACATTGGCACCAGCTGGCTTGCTGCAACCTTTACCTGTGCCTACCAGGGTTTGGTCAGATATTGCTATGGATTTCATTGGAGGGTTGCCAAAGGCTCAAGGTAAAGACACTATTTTAGTGGTTATTGATAGGTTGACTAAGTATGCTCATTTTTTTGCTCTTAGTCATCCTTACACAGCCAAAAAGGTGTCTGAAATTTTCATTTCGGAGGTGGTAAAATTACATGGATTTCCTACATCCATAGTTTCTGATAGAGACAGAGTTTTCATGAGTTTATTTTGGAAAGAGCTGTTTAAAAAGGCTGGAACTCAGTTAAAGATGAGCACAGCTTATCACCCTCAAACAGATGGCCAAACTGAGGTGGCTAATAGGTGATTAGAAATATATCTGAGGTGTGTAACTGGCAGCAGACCAAAGCAGTGGCCAAACCAATTATCATGGGCTGAATTCTGGTTCAATACCAATTTTAATATTTCAGCTAAGATGTCCCCATTTTAGGCTCTTTATGGACAGCAGCCACCTATGTTGATTAAGGGGGCTGACATTCCTTCTAAGCTGGAAGAGGTTAATCAGATGGCTGCCAACAGAGATAACTTACTGCAGGATTTAAGAAGTAACTTGTTGAAAGCTCAGGATCAGATGAAAAAATATGCTGATAAGCATAGGAGAGAGGTCAGTTTTAAGGAGGGAGATTGGGTGTTCCTAAAGCTTCAACCTTATAGAATGAGGTCTTTGGCTAGGAAACCTAATGAGAAGTTAAGTCCAAGGTTTTATGGACCCTATAAAATAATTAAGAGAGTGGGGGAAGTTGCTTATGAGCTGGAACTGCCAGAAGGCAGTAGGATACATCTTGTATTTCATGTCTCTCTACTGAAGAAATCGATGAAGGCTACTGCAGTTTCACAACCATTACCTGCTGTGTTGGATGAAAATTGGGAGTTGCAATTACAGCCAGAATATGTTGTACAGCACAGCGTAGCCGCAGATGGAAGAAAAGAAGTGTTGGTTAAATGGCAGGGATTACCACAACATGAAAATAGTTGGGAAACAGCTGAGGAGTTGCAGAAAATTTTTCCTCACCTAGACCTTGAGGACAAGGTCATTCTTGAAGGGGGGGTATTGATAGAGCCAATAAGTGGGGGAAAATGTATTCAAGAAGGTGTAAATAGCTGTTAGGGGGGTGTTATTAGAACATAATTGTTGTAATCTGTATAACTAACGGTTTGTTAGTATAACTGATAAAGGGAAAGCTGTATATAGGGAAGGGCGATAACAGATTAGGGGGTACTCAGGAAAATAGGAGGCCAGTGACCTCGAATTCACTTGTACTCAGTGGAGAATACTCTCCAAGAAGCTAATAAACATTTCCTTTCTTTCTTTGAGCCTGTTCCAGTGTCTATCAGAAACATATCCTTGGCTTTTAGGAGAAGACATGTCTGGTGCAGGAAATGGTGTTTCTTCAACATTGGTTTTGTCAAATGCCATAACAAACCTGGCTGGTATATGCCTTTTTTTTTTTCTTTTTCCAATCTATGTTGTGCACGTTTTATGAGAGGAAGTGATACCTTGGTATAGTTTTTGAGAATTTCTTATCCTCTTGCATATGCATCCCTGTTTGAGTCATATCTTATTGATAGAGTAACACTAGTGGGACTAGGAAGAGCATCTTTTGGAATGACTGAAATTTGAAGAATCAATTGAAACGATTGATATTTATTGAAGGCGTCTTTGAAAAGCTTCTATTTTTTTTTGGGGGGGGGGGGTATTTATTTTTATTAAGAGATTTTTTTTATTAATGTCTGTTGAAATCTTTAAAATTTCAATATTTGTCTTAAAGCATTGCAATGTGTTCTAGAAATCTGATAAGCCTAATCAATGTCTTAAGTATAAGGCTTATGAATAAAAAATGTAATTTAGAAGAGATTCTATAAAAAATAGTAACGGTTTATCGAAAAATATTACTATGCATTATTATGGTGACTAAAAAAATCTCTAATATATAAGCCTAATTAATTAGCCCATTTTGAACTAATATTTTTAATTAGGTTAATTTGATTCAAAATGATTTTTTTATAAAAAAGAAAAATAAAATCAATTAATTTAATTAGTTTAATTTCTTTTACTCTGTACTTTAACCAAAGCACGTACAGCCCCAAAAAAGAAGAGATGAACAGTGCAAGGGTGATCATTTATCCATTCCTTGAAAATATATACAAGGAAGACACGTAATAGAACCAATTTTCTGGGGCCTATATATATATATATATATATATATATGTTTCTTGGAAAGCCAGCATTAGAATAGTTTAGGGCCCAACAAAATTGAGATTTCTGCGAAGTTGAAGGAAGTTAGATGAAATAAAACGCTAACATGGACCTTTATTAATGAAATTGAGTTGAGAGTTGTGACAGGAGCAGCTGAATTAACTTATTGTTTTAAAATTTTACCACTTTTAAGCTTTTTTTTCTTATTTGCTTTTAAGATATAAGATAATTACCAATTTGCCATGTCTTCATGGGATTCATAAGCAAGTATTTGCCATTATATTAACTTAAAACAAGTCCTGTTGAATTTAATTTCTCACTATTTTTTTTTTAAAATATTATGTGCAAATTATTGTTCTTGTATATGTCAAAATTTAAAAGATTCACTTTACAATTTCTAGTTTTATTTATTGTTATCAGTGTTTTGCTCTAACGGTTAACTTGGTGAGAGACTTGGTAAGTCATGTGCCTAATTGAATTCTATGGCTACACGGTGCAGGAAAATTACATGATTGCTAATGACACAGGTTTCCTTCTAAATGCTTTTCATTGTTTATTTTAAGAAAGGGCCTTAATATTTATAACCATATGGAATTTTATAACTTTGATTTTCAGGAGAATAATTCAATTTGAAGTTTTTATTTCTCAATCCCTAAATTAATACGGCATACCTTTGCTTTTTGAGGGAGTAATGCAAGTAAAGTAAACCCCACAAATTTATGAGTGCTGGTACTTGATGCCCTTTTTTCCTCACGAGTTTTGCCTAATTTTATTTTGAAAATGCTTAATATCATACAAAGAATATTTAACTTATATTAGAAATAGCTACGTGAATGCATATTTATTGGATTACATATAATTGAAATGTTTACGTGCTCGACAGTATTCTTTATAATGTTTGGCCATCACAAAGGATTTATTTGTTAATTGTTTGACAATTTTATCATAATTTATGAAATAAGATTATCTTCTATATCTTTGTTGTGTATTCAATTGTGTATAATGTAATAATTGGCGTGTTGAATTTCTTTAAATTTTTTTAAAAATATATTAAAAGACGGGTCTCTAGAAAACCGTCTTAGTAAGTAGACTTCTAAGACGATTTTGCGCAAAAAAACCGTCTTAGAATCCTCTTTTTTTTTATTTAAAAAAGACATTCTAAGACGGTTATCTGCAAAACCGTCTTAGAAAGTAGACTCTTAAGACGATTTTTGCTAAAAAACCGTCTTTGAATTGTTAATTTTTATTTATTTAAAAAAGACATTCTAAGACGGTTATATGGAAAATTGTCTTAAAATGGTGCATTCGAAGACGGTTCTTTCTAACAACCGTCTTAGAATGATGTAAAAAAAATTGAAAGACGAAGTCTAAGACGGTTGTCGGCTAAGAACCGTCTTAGAATGAGACATTCGAAGAAGGTTCAATAATCGACGTCGAAAGTCTAACCTTTAAACGACGGTGGCTACAAAGACGGTTGGAGAATCGACGTCGAATGTGCTGTAGAACCGATGCATAAAGCCTGTTTTGTAGTGTTGGGATATGAAAAGAAGTTATTTTAGCTGGCAAAAGTAAGCAGGGATATTGATGTCTGTTCCATTAGTAGCTTCGAGCCAAATAATGCCCATAAAGTCTTGCCATTGATGAGCAGCAGAAGGGATGGTGAAGAAAACTAAGAAAAAACATTTGAAATGCACTTCTTTGGCCCATAAGGGCGACGAAGTGTGATGCCTTATAATGTTACTTGCATAAGAATGAAGTCTACAAGGCTTAGCAATTGACGAGACTTGT